>BQNB010112142.1:0-12981 GCA_026074375.1 Tanacetum coccineum
AGGACATTGCGCATTAGTATGCCTAAAGACGTGACACTCCGTACATAAAGGGGGCTTCCATTCATACTCAGCTTGTATACATACCTTGGTGTGTGCCGTTCCATCTTCATTTGGGACTGCCATAGTGACTTCCTTCTTTAGCTCTTTAGCAGCACTGACTTCAATAAGTGCCCTAGCAAATTCAATTCTGCCCCATGGGTCATTACACATAGCACATGTGAATGCATCAAGCATCACAGGTTTGCCTATTTGCGAGGCAATAAGGCTAAGGCCATCTTCAGTATAAGCTACAATAGACACTTTATGTAACTTGACCCAAACTGGAACACTTGTAACTTTGTCTTTGCCCAACGATAAATTCGGCGTCCATTTGTTAAAAATAATGGGTGTGTTTCTAATCATCCAAGGACCTTGTTCTAAGACTTGGTCCACTCCAGTGATCGATTCAAACTTGAAGAAAAAGAAATCATCCTCATCTTTGATGACTTTTTGAAATCCAAACTTATGCCCAAAGACGTGACACTTTGTTTTTTTACGTTTGTTCTTTTACGCTTTCGCACGTTTTTTTAAATCTTCGTTCGTTTTTTAAATCGTACGAAAACGCAAAAAAACGTAAAATAACAGACGAAAACGTAAAATACAGACGAAATTGTACGAACATGGTTGAAATCGTACGAAAACGTAAAAAAACAGACGAAAACGTAAAAGAAAGGAAGAAAACGTAAAAAAAAGGGACGAAAACGTAAAAACAGACGAAATCGTAAAAAAAAGGACAAAACGTAAGAAAATGTACGAAAGTGTAAGGAACCGAACGAAATCGTAAAAAACGGGTGAAAACGCAAAAAAAACAGACAAAAACGTAAAAAACCAGACGAAGTCGTAAAAACGGACGAAAACGTAAAAAAAGAGGACGAAAACATAAAAAATGGACGAAAACATAAAAAAACGAGCGAAAAACGTAAACGATCATATAAAGAAAATTATTGTTAAAGGATTAACGATTCCAAGCGATCGTTAGCTAAATGGACTAACGTTACCATATAATAACTAACGGTACAAACGTTTGGTTCAAGTCGGTTAAAAATTTGAAAGTACGTTGGTTTTGGTGTTAATAAAAAAGTAAAGGGTTCAAGTCGGGAAATTTTGAAAGTACGTTAGTAATTTATGGCTTTTACCCCAAGGGGATGTTTGGTATGATGGAATGGAAAGGTGAGAAACGAAATGAGAAAAAATTCTTTAATTTGGTACATCAAAAAATAAGAATAGAGAATCAAAATATGATTATATGGAAAGCAAATACATTCTTTAAAAAAAGTGAAGAATTGTAAGAATCACCAACTTGAGAATAAAAAAATTATATAAAAAAAGGACAAATCATGTGTGTGACGCATGCTTCTTGTTTTGAGGAAAAATCAAGAACCCTAACATAATTTTTCACTCTAATCTCAAGTTCATCATAAAAACACTTATTTTTTTTTTCAAATTTCCTTCATTTGCGTAACCTGCGTTTTATTTCAACACATATTTGCATTGATCTTGTATTTGTGTTTAAAGAATATCAAGGGCAAGCCATTACATTTATACATGTATACGTATTCTAATAAATTTATGTCGAACAAAAATACACGCCATGTTTATAGTTGAAAATTAAAAATATAGAAACCTAATTGCAAAATGTATACATAGCTAATCTATTATTAATACACAAAACTATAATATAAAATATGAGTAAAATATCGTATCGTGGAGTAGTTTTTTTTGATAGAGTAAAACATGAAATTGATAAAAATGATATTCCTCACATTGATTCTATAATAGGTACCAAACATATCAGTCTATCCTTTTTCTTAAGACCTGTTTTTTTTTATGATTTTATTCTTTACTTCATTTTCATTCTTTTTCAATTCAGTCGTACCAAACGTACCTAAATACTTGTGGCGAAACGTGATAGTCTTTACCTGGTCCCACCTCATTTAGTTACCTTAAGTTATCCAAATTACTGTACCAAACACGTGTCACACTATTTAAATTTTTGGCTAGGGGTAAAATGGGACACTTTTGTCGTGACTCGAGGGTGCGTGGTGAGAATAATCTGGGTTGCTTGTATGATGCATTGTTTACTGTGGTCCCATTTTTAGATATGAATGATGGTGACACGTGTTGGATTGATATGTGTGCCATCTGGATGCGTAAGATGGGTTACCATTTAAGTAGCCACGTGAAGTGAAGCCCATTGGGTCCAATCGGTTTTGCGAGTGACAGCTGGATGGATTTACTTGTAGCTGTCTCTAAAATGCGCCGCAAAACACTATTTTTATATTTGCCCCAAAAGATTTTGTCGTATGCACCTTTTGCCTCAAAAAATATTGTGTTCCTCAAATGGCTCAGAGAGACCGGAGAGACCTAACTAAAAATTACTCTCTCCGTCCTTAAATAAATGTCCACTATTGACTTTCAAAGTCATTTTTCTTTAATTTGACCGTAAATTATTTTGATTGTGTTATATTATACTTGATGCAAAATATATGAATGGATTGAATTTTAAATGTATTTTCATTGGTATGATTTTCATCAAGTATTATATAACACAAACAATATAATTAAAGGTCAAAGTTGAAGAAGATTGACTTCGAAAATCAATAGTGGACACTTATTTAGGGACGGAAAGAGTATTAAAAGTACAATTTTAAAGTACAAAAAGTACTTTTTGTTGGTACTTTTAATAATTTTTAATTATGTCGCTCCGGTCGCTTTGGAGCATTTGAGTAACACACTATTTTTTGGGGCAAACACATGCGTACATCAAAAATTTTGAGGCAAACATAGAAATAATTATTAATCAACCGCCTCCGCGTTGGTGGGGTGTAGTAACGCCGGCCAACGCCGCAAAAGAATTCTTTTGTACCTTATTTGCACTATTCATGGGCCAGGGAGGGTACCAATAGGGGTACCCTATGATACATGTACCCCCCCTAAATCACCATTTGTACCCCCGTGTTTTTTTTGGGTTTTTTTTGTGTTTTTATAATTTTGTATATGTTATAAAACTGTGACACGGAAAAAATAGAACGAAAAATATAAAATTTAACAGGTCAAAAGTATGAAACTGTCAAAAATTACGGAACAGAAACTGATAAAAAACTGCGTTGCACTGTAAAAAAGAAAGTACAAAAAAAATCTTTTATACTTTATTGGCACTATTCATGGGACAGAGGGTACCAATAGGGGTACCCATATCATAAGCCATATTGGATTTGCATGTCTGGAATTAACAGTACCTGCACGTCTATGATATGACCAACAGTATCTGCTCATACTAAGTCAATCTCAATCATAAGGAGAGGAAACTCGCCTAACACCTAAGCGCCACGTCAGTTTTCTCTCTTCAACTTTACCACTCACCTTTCAACCGTTTTAACACTCACATTTCATATCAAACTCACCTTACACATCATTTTTTATTTAATTTACTTTCATTCATAAATTAAAAACGTTAACGTAAACGTACAAAATTAATAAAAACGTAAACGTAAACTAAATTAAAAACTTTTACCTAATAATTTAAAAACATTACATAGCAAGACAATTAAAATAGTACATAGATTATTAAAAACGATACATAGATTATTAATCTGATGACTCGTAGTTTGAATCATATCTTACCACCCCAAATTCCAAAAAGAATTCCTCATCATCAGCTTGTTTTTGCTTAATTTTCTTCTCCCGTGCTTTTTCATCCATTGCTTTTTCTTCTAATATTTCTCTTATTGCTTCTTCGTCTAGATGTAGTTGATGTAGCTCTTTCTCAGTAAGATATACATCACATATCTCACGAGTTTGGGATGACGAACCACCTATATGGGTTTGTGAGCGATAGTTGTATTTTTCCCGTAGCCAGACTAGTTTATCATTCATTTGTTTTTCTATTTTTGCCGCCTTTCCAAACAATGAATTATGAATATCGTAATCTTTATTAGATCCTTCTTTCAAAAAAGTGTCAATCAAAGCGCGACTCTCTTGTGGAATGTGGTTGCATTCCTCGTATGCTTTTCGCAGATCATTTTTAGCTCTGCGTGCATTATCATATTCGACGGCCAAGTTTATAATCGCTAGCTGACGAGCTTTATCCTCCTCAATTTGTTTTTCAACCATAGCTTTGATCATTTAATCATAAAGCTTTGTTTCCAAATGATCCAAGCTTAATTCCTCAAGTGCAAGAGAAGAATACTTTTATCATTAAGTGAAGAAGTATTACACCTCAAGTGTGTATTGCAATCTTGTTGCAACCATATCACATATTTGTAAATCAATTGTATATTTGATATTTGTGTGTAGTAGCTAGATCTTGGGGATCTTTGTAAGTATAGTTAATTAGTGGTGATCTTACCAAGTAGGGTTAGATAGTTGTGATATAAGTAGAGTGGTGAAGTTAAGTTGTGAAGAAGTCGTGAAGTTGTGAAGAAGTCGTGAAGTTGTGAAGTTGTGAACAAGTCGTGAAGTTGTGTTGTGATAGATTGGTTCTAGCTAAGATTAGAACTCGACATTTAGCTTTGTGTCGTAAATCGGTGTAAGCAACGTTGTGTACGGTTTTCTCCGCCATAAGGGAGTTTGTTGACATAGTGAAGAAAACTCTCGAGTTTGGTGCTCGGGGAGTGGAGTAGGGCGAAGAGGTGCTTCGTTACCGAACCACTATAAATCCTTGCGTTGTGGTTTGATTGTTCTTACTCTTATCTCTTGTCTTACATTACTTTCTCATATCATTTTATTGATTGTTTAGATAAGTATATTGTTCATATTGTGCAAGTGTTGAATTCACATAAAAGTCGAATCTAAAATTTTACAAACAAATTTAAAACCTTTAATTAAAAAGCGGTAAACTATTCAACCCCCCTTCTAGTTTTCCACAATTGGTATCAAGAGCCACGCTAAACAAGATTTTTAAAATAAATTGTATTTTAAAACTTGAATCGATCTATGGAATCGGAAAAATATTTAGAAGGGCAATCTATGCAAAGACCACCACTATTTGAAAGTGATGGATTTATTTATTGGAAAAATAGATTCGAAACCCTTTATTTTGGTTTCATATGTATTTTATAAAGCGATTGTATCAAGTTTTTTACTTCATATTTTATATTTGAAAAATTCTTGAAGCTAACCGTCATCGGGCGGGCTTTGAAGCTAGTAATTTATAAAAACCGATTAAATGGATTTTCAGAGAAGAGAATGGTCTACAATGAAAAGCTCGTTGACTATCTAAACATATAAGATTTGTTTGGCAAAAGTAGCACTAGTAGTTAGCGGTACTAATAAGTAGTATTCAACTGTTGGGTGTGTGCGTTCCGCACCAAGTGGTAGAGCAGGCAGCCTCTTTGTTAGGTTGTTCTATTATGAGCAACAAATTTCGCTATCTAGGCGTTATGGTGGGAGAATACTCTTCTCGTATTAAGGCTTGGGATGACGTTATTCTTAAGCTTAGATCTCGCCTCTCTAAATGGAAGGTGAAAACCCTTTCGATAGGCGGTCGTCTAACTCTCTTGAAATCCGTTCTTGGGGCATCGCCGATTTATAATATGTCCATTTTTAAAGTCCCTACAGGTGTCTTGAAGGTTATGGAGTCTATCCGCAGCCGGTTTTTTAATGGTGCGGACCAGTCGGAAAAAAAAGTTACATGGGTCGCTTGGAATAAGGTTTTAGCTTCAAAAAAACATGGTGGTTTAGGAGTCTCGAGTTTTTTTGCTCTTAACCGTGCCCTCCTTCTCAAATGGGTTTGGCGTTTTGTATCCCAAGATGGCTCGTTATGGTATAAAGTCATTCGTGCGCTTTATGGTTCTTCGGTGGAAACTCACTCGACTAGTCTATCCTCTAACTGGTGTTCAATAATGAGGGAAGTCAATAAGTTAAAAGGGAAAGGTTTTGATTTCTGGTCGCATTGTAAAAAACGCATTGGTAATGGTGATGATTCGAGATTCTGGTTCGATTGTTGGATCGGAGACGTTCCTCTTCGTGTCAAATTTCCTCGCTTGTTCGCATTGGACCTGAACAAAGAAGCCTCGGTGGCTGTTAAGCTTAGTGCTCCGATAGATATTTCGTTCCGTAGAAATGCTCGGGGTGGTATCGAAGAACATCTGTTGGCTGATTTGACTTCTTTGATGGATTCGGTGACTTTATCGAATTCAGGTGATCGATGGGTTTGTGATTTGGTTAGCGATGGTAACTTCCGGGTTAAGGAGATTCGTAACTACATTGATGATCTTTTCCTTCCGCATCAAGCTGCCCAGACTAGATGGATCAAATACATCCCTATTAAGGTTAACATCTTCGCTTGGCGAGCTCGGCAAGATTGTTTACCGACTCGAGTTAATCTGATTCGCAGAGGCATCACTATTGAGTCGTCTCTTTGTCCGGTTTGTTCAGTCTGCGAGGAAGATGTTTGCCACATCTTCTTCCGTTGTGATTTGGCTCAGCTTGTTCTTCGTCGCATATGCAGATGGTGGGGCTTAGATCCTCATGACTGGTCATCGTTCCAAGAGTGGCAGTCTTGGATTCTTTCGATTCAGTTCTCCTCTAAGGTCAAAGCTATGTTGGAGGGAGTGTTCTTCGTATCTTGGTGGTTTATCTGGAACTTTAGGAATCGGATCATTTTTGAAGAATCTCCTCCAAGACGTTCGGAAATTTTTGATGCTATAGTTTTTTGTGCTTTCAATTGGTGTAAAAGTCGTTGTCATACGACGTTTTCTTGGGACGATTGGTTAAAAAATCCCCAATTTATTTCCTTGTAATTGTTTTCTAGCTCCTTGCTAGTTTAATAAATTTTTGCCGTTCAAAAAAAAAAAGACACACTGTTAATAAGCATAAGTGAAGCTGTCATCGCAAAAAAATTCATTTTTTTTCTATTTTTTGTGGTTTTTATCATCATTGGGGCTTGTTCTTAGTTGGTAACACAAAAATTCTTATATGCGTAGCCTAATTTTTGTGCATGAGGCCATCTATGTGCAGCTAATTTTTTTGCATGAGGGCCCATCATTCGGGATTTTTTGTGTAAGAAAATCGTAAATAGTTAAAAGTTGAGAGACCGTTTTGTATTTTTTTTTTACTTTGGGCCAGATTTTGGGCCGCATTTTATGCGAATTTTAGGCTAGTTTGTCGACAAATGTGTATATTAGTAACAATTTTTTTTATATGGCTTATGTGTTGGGCCTCATGTTTAAAGTGTTGTTGTTTTTTTTGCTATATGGTTTTTTTTTTAATATAATGGGTTGTACGTTTGTGACCATATCGATTATTTTAAAGTTATTAGGTATCGAAGATGTTTTCGCGGGTATTTTTTTTATCTGAATAAATCGGAACTTTTGTAATAATTTTTTTTCCTCCTACTTTGTGCATACAAATTTAAAAACAAAAAAAACAAAAAACAAAATCGGGCTGGCCCAAAATGGGAGCCCGATACTGTAGCACCGTGGCCCACTGTCAAAACGACAGTGGATTAGTCGGTGAATGTGTATATTTATAATTCGACTCGTAATATAAAACCTCGGCTTGATTATTTTCATCAGTTTTAATGCTCGACTCGATGAATATACTCGTATACCAAGCACGGTTCGACTCAATTTGTATAAAATTAAGTAAATATAATTATATTAAAAGGGTTAAAAGTGTAATATTAGTTGAAGCTCGATAAAGGCTCGCGAGCTTCACAGCAGATATTTCGAGTCTCGAAACTTGACTTCGAAAAATACTCTGAATGGTATCTCTAACTGAGCTTCGCCTCGTTTACATCGATCGATGTCGGAGAGTTTTACGAGTCCGATCCCGGAGTAGATCGCGAGTTATTCTCGTCTCATTTAACACCCTACTTCACTGCAAAGACTGCCAATACCTTACTTACACTCATACCATGCAAAGACGCGTCTCGACCAAATAATTTGATAATCTCGACTCGAGATTTGGATGTTTTGTTGTTGCATGTGTGTTTTTTATTAAATGATTTTTGTGATATGTTTTTTATGTTTTTGTTGAGTATGTTTAAGTGTTGAAGTTATTGTTTTATTACAGTATTTTAGTGTGAAGTGACATCTCCCTATTACACCCAAGCCTGTCCCCTATTAAACCAAGCCTGTCCTACTCATAAGACTGATTGAGCATTTTCGTTATTAAAATACAAGTTTTTTTAACTAAATCTTTATATGATTTCATAAAGAAATTTAGTTTACTTTAAACCTCAAAAATTCTTATTGCCTTCAAGATACAACACTTTCTGTTGTAGTTAAGAATTCAGTTTCTCTCTTATATAGTATGGTGTTTGATATGACCTCTTTCTACCAAGATAAGGTAATTTCAAAGTGTAAAAGGCACAAAAGTGACTATACACAAAAATTTGATATAGTCAACAAAACCCGCAACGAAACTAAAACATTAACTATAAGACAAAGAATGTTTGGATCTTGGTCATTAACAGTTTTAGTAAGATATTAACTACAAAAGTAATATCTTAAACTCGATGAAATGTTTATAAAATAGAAGAAAAACATGAAAACGTTGGAGTGGTACAACCATCATAGACTGTTAAAAGTAAAAGGGGACGAAAAAGAAAGGCATAAAGGGTATAAATTAAAGTTTATGATAAAAAGGGAGAGGTTGTTAGTCTATGGCATCACACACCAAAAAGCTTGTATAATTTTATCTTCATCCAAATGTTTTGTTAGAATCGAAGAGGTTGAGTAAGATAGACTTTTTTACTCGTTCCTCATACATCTTTTTTCACCTAAACAATAGAAAGATACTATTGTAATAAAACAACCGCTTCACAATTAAACGATACTCATACTTAAAGCACTCAAATATACTTTACAAAAAAACATTTAATACAACACCCTCAACACATCCACAATTCCGTTGCAAATCCGATCCGATTTTGCCTTTTTCCTCTTGAAAACGCATCGGCCCAGGTTCACGTAATAAGGGAGAATACGTGCTTCGATGCCCATGACGCGAGGGGTCGTCCCTGTGTCGGGTGAGTCTTAAGCATTTCCAAGAACTCTACATAAAAGGTAGAGGTGCCAGTGGTAAGGGACAGAAACGAATAGAGAAACAGTACTTTTGTTTCTTAAATGATGGGGCGCTTCTGGGGGGGGTGCAGCGACACATCACTCGGAGGAGTATTAACTAAGACAAGGTGTCTCATAGCTAGAAAACACAATTAACAAGCAAAAAATGGTATAGGATTTGGTCGGGATGATCTCCCCAAAAAACTCGTATGACAACGACTTTTACACCATTGAAAGCACAAAAAACTATAGCCACAAAATTTCCAACACTTGGAGGAGATTCTTCAAAAATATCCGATTCCTAAAGTTCCAGATAAACCCCCAAGATACGAAGAACATTCCTCCAACATAGCTTTGACCTAAGAGGAGAACTGACATCGAAAGAATCCAAGACTTGTCCACTCTTGGAAAGATGACCATCATAGGAATCTAGTAATAGTTGGTAACAAATGTAGACTTTAATCATTTGAAATGATGGACATTGCAAGAGCAAATGTAACTTGACATGATGAACTTAACTAACTATATTTTTTATGTTGGCTTGTTTGAACATTTCAAATTCTCAATGACACTGACATAAAGAGAATAGCTCATCTTCAACGCCATCAAAGTATTCACTTATTATTGAATCTGGAATAGTTATAGAAAAACCTCAGAATAGATAATTGATCCCTTGGGAATGAAGGAGACGACCTATGCCTAGCATTTGCCTTGGGTGTCGGTACTCCTTGGAGACATCGCTCCTTAATTCATGGGATAGTGATGTTGCACAGGTACTTGTTATTACCCAACAGCTTGAAGAGTTGTCCTTCTTTATCGAGTCTAATGTTTTGTCTTCTTTCGAGTTGATGTAGCACGCCCGTCCGGACCCGTATGACCCGTCCGGATATAGGGCCCGCCCGGTATATACGCGGACACACCACTTGCACACCTCTTGAGCCCCCTCGTCCCCGGCTTATTGCTCAAATATCTCATCTGAGTTAAATAATCGATCATATATTGCTCAAATGTTTCTCTTTTGTTCAAAACTTATCCATATTTTATCGTAATGCTATAAAAAGTCATGTTTTTCACTTCACTAGACAATAAAAAATCAAAATGAAACAATTTAGCCAATTCATTCAATTGGATATAATGGTTCTCAAAAATGATGTTTTTTCTTGGGTTATGAAGGAGGTTTTAGGTGTGTGAGTGATAAGACAAGTAGAAAAAAATATATTGTAATGACATGATATGAAATTCTTTTTGAGTTTTGGCTCAAGCCACTGCACCTAATGCTCTTAAGTGCCGTTTGGTTTATTAATTTGAAATTCCAGAATTTTAAATTTTAGGAATTTTAAATTCTTGAGAATTTAAAATTTCGGAATTTAAAATGCCTACGCATGTTTGGTTGACAGAAATTTATAAATTTTTGAAATTTGTCATTATGTTTATTATTGCAATTTTTTAGGGAGTGACGGATAAGGGTTTCAAAAAACCCGACCCCGATTAAGCTTATTCGGGTCGGGTTACGCGGGTAAAAAAAATATTCGGGTCAACCCGAGTAACCCCGAATGCTAAATAGGGTTGGGTATCGGGTTGAAATTTTTGGTAACTCGGTTTCGGGTCGACCCGATTGACCCAAATAAATATCTTTCTAAAATAAATTTTATAAATTTTCTATATAAACGATGATAAAAAAATCAATTTTATTACATTTAACTTATACTCGGGTTGACCCAAACCCGAACGGACCCGATCGGAGTTGACCCGAACCCGAACGGACCCAATCCGAGTTGACCCGACCCAAATTGACACGAACCCTACTAACCCGAATTCAAATAGGGTCGGTTTCAGGTATGAAATTTTTAACCTTGACCCGACCCGAACGTGACCACTTGACCCGACTAAAGTGATGGATATCCTTTGATTTAAAGGAGAAAACAAACCAAGAAAAAATAGAACAAAAACAACTAGAAAAAAAGTTTATAATTTTTTTTTCAAGTAAATGAAAATTCTTCACTTTTTGAAGCCATTTCAATTTCTCCCATTTTGGCAATTCATAGAATTTTAAACTCCTCCATTTGTGTTACCAAACACGATATTTGGGGCATGCTTTCCATTTGTGGTTGGTTATTCAAAAGAAGTTGAAGACACAAGATCGACTAAGACAATGGGATGTTAGTCCTACGACTGACTTAAACTTGTCTCGATGCCCATTATGTGATTTAATTCTCGATTCTCACGACCATTTATTTTTTCATTGCCCGTTCTCATCTGAGGTATGGTCTAAAGTTAAGGTTAAGGCTAATATGCATAATATTTCATGCTCGATGGATGATATTGTTAATTGGATATCTCCTTTCGCTAATTAGAAATCGGGCATGGGTATTGTTACGAAACTTGTGTTGGCGGCATCCACATATTTTATTTGGCAAGAGCGAAACTCAAGATTATTCAAGAAAAAGAAAAGATCGCAAGCACAAGTGGAGGACCTCATTTTAGCTACTGTTCGATTGAAACTTCTTACTTTCTCATTCAAAAAATCAAGCAGAATAAAAGCATTGCTTACAACTGGGAATATGCCTAAGTCTCTTCTTATTAGTGGCACGTAATATATTCTAGGCCTAGTCATTTTTTCTTTATTATTTTATTTACTTCGGCTAGGCTCAGTGTGATTTTAAGATTGGAATGCCATTCTTTTTTTTTTGTTTTGGTTTGAACCGTTAGTGGTGCATATGTTTGTATAAGTTAATATGATGCTTTTATCATATTACCTGAACTTTATTGTTTTTTAGTAATATATTTACCAGGGTAAAAACTCTTTATCCAAAAACGAAAAAAAACACGATATCTGGGGGAAATTAAAATTCAAATGCCATGAATTTCCCCCAATATACCCCAACCAAACGGCACCTTAGAGCATTGTTACAATGGCATCACTCTTGTCCAAAATGTAAAGTTAACTCTTTGAGGATATATAGCATGGATTGAATATTAACTTCTGGCTAAAGGTTATAGTAACGCTCATTGTTTAGAACTAAGTCTTTGATAAATGATCACTCGACACCCAAAAAGATGAACCAAATCAAGATTTCCTTTCGGACTAAACCTTCTAAAAAAATTACTATGTATATGTGTAGTTTGATGTGATAAAGTTTGTTATTTGTACTGTTAGTGTAACAAATCTCACTTTTACGACCAAAAGCGATTTTCGATCTTTAACCGCAAATTGGATACGTAAATGCAAATATGCACTTGAACTCTAGAAGACTAGAAGTATAGAACTTTATCTAAGAGAGTTAGCCCAAAAAGATAGCCCAACCTGTATCGTTTAGTTATCCACTTATGACTTATCCTTATTATTAATCAACTTTAAATGGGCCAAAATCACTAAACACTATACGAGTGTGGTCAGTATATGAAAAGTTGAGAACCAAAATATGACCCAAAAACAACATAAAAGTCACTTTCTTTTCAGCAAAACTTGTAAAATTGGTCTAACAAGAAGATGGTAAAGAAAAGAAAAAGATGATTTACCTTGTTTGAATAGATAACTATGATTTTTAAAATCTTAACTAACTAATCGACGGGGTTTGAACCTACTAGTTACCGCCACACCTATTTTAACTAGGTAACACTCTCGTTTTTCAAAAGGTTGGCGTGTCATTTGAAGCTAGCTTCTCCATAATGATTTACCTTTCAATAAAAAATTCTTTAACTTCTACATAATGTTATATGACTATCACAGAATGTGCAGTAAAGACGTGGATCATAGTTTCTAACACATAAATTATGATGTTTAAAGGATAAACAGAAGTATATAAAACCATCATGTGCGTTGTTGTTCGTACCTCTTTACATCCTTGAGCTTGATTATGTAGGGAAACATGTACACTTTTAATTAAAATAAATCAGATTTCAATTAATAAATAATTAACAGAAAATAAATAAC
>BQNB010112143.1:11705-22210 GCA_026074375.1 Tanacetum coccineum
ATTGTTTTATGTTTTCTAAAAAAAATTGTAATAAAACAAAGTATAAATTTAAAAAAAAAACAAATAAACAATTTTAATCTACTTTTACATTGATTATAAAAAATTAAAATTTTTTTTTTAAAAAAATAGTTGACTTTTACTTTGACTGTACCATTTTTTTAAAAAAAACAAAAAACTAATTTTAAAATTTTGTTTTTAAAAAAAAGGTTCACTTTTACTTTTAATTTTTTTTGTTTAAAAAAAAACATAATGGTTACACATTTTGATGACTTTTTCAAAATAAGTTACTCATTTTTATATTTTTTTAAGTAGGTTACTCATAATAGCACAAAACAAAAAGTAAATTACTCCCTTCGGTCCTTATTTTGAGTTGTATCTAGTTTAGTGTTGCAAAAATCGGCCTAGGCGGCCGATTAATCGGCGCCTAGGCGCTAGGCGGTGATTAACCGCCTTGATTTTGCTAATCGGCCTTATTAATCGTTTTGGTCAAAAATTGGTCAACATACCGATTAATCGGATAAAAATCGGCCAAATCAGGCATAAATCGGCCAAATCGGAAAAAAATTGGCTAAATCTGTCAACTCGGTTACGGATAGAAATCGGCCACATCGGGAATTAATCGGACAAAATCGGCTAAATCGGGAAAATCAGGCATATATTTCAAAAATTTATAATTTTATATATAAAAAGTCTAATCCGATTAATCCTCGATTAATCCCCGCCTAACCGATTAATCGCTAAGCGTTACCCGGCCGCCCAGCTATCGCCAAGCGATTTTTGCAACCTTGATCTAGTTGAAGGAGATAGAAAAGGTTTAATAAGGGAATATCCAATAATTTACAATTTGGATGAAGACCCACAAACATACTCTGAAGCAATGAAATCTCACGATTCATCATTTTTGAAAGAAGCTGCGAATGATGAAATGGATTCCATCATAGGAAATAATACTTGGATTCTTGTAGACTTACCTCCTGGATCAAAAGCCATCAAGAGTATTGTTTTGTTTAGATTCTTTACAACATTAAGTGAATGAATTGGAATTTGCTTTGCATCAGGTGAGTTTTATAATCCCACTTTTTACTTATATTTTGGGATGGAAATGATGCAAAACTATTTTTGAATTATGAACTATGATATGTGTTTTTAAGTGTTAAACTATATGATTGCTATGTGCTATTGCTATGTGATATGAATTGTGGTAAGGCATGTGTATGTGAGGATGACATGACCTTGTATGAGACCCGGATGGACTTAGCTAGTCAAGTGGGTCAGTCTTGCGCGGAGATATTATGGGACGGAAGGGTACAATCCACCCCAGATATATGTAAATTTATTTTGTTATAGAATAGCCAAGCATATATGTTCGTAAATGTTGTTTTTATTTATCGCGGCGTGATAAGTGGTCTTAAAATTGTAACTCTCACCAACAATTATGTTGACGTTTTTAACATCATTTTCAGTGAAGCCAAACGTGTGAAGAGATAGGAAGAGTGAGTTACGCTGTGACCATTAGGCTTCATACGGAGTCTATGATTTATCTGTTTTTTTTGTTTTCAATTGAACTTGTCATGTTTTGTTCTTCATGCATTATATGTTGGATTTTTGTTTTGGGCGTTGTCTTAACACGCTTTGGAATCTTGAGTTTATTGAAATCATTTTCTAGTATTTCTTTATTTTGACGCACTTGTGATGTGAAGATGCCTATTGACATTGCCTTGCAATTCCGCCTTGGTGGGGTTGGTAAACACATCTGTAGTTGGAAGCCTACGTATGCTCAAGTATGTTACACACGCCCGATATTGCATACGTTCGGGTATGCTTGGAAGTTATCAGTCCAAAGGGGAAAAGGAACATTGTACAGCACTAAAAAGTTTACATATATTCGTAGACTAAAAACACAATGTTGAGTTCTCGAAAAACGGGATTTAACCTAGGGGGACGTGTGTAAGGATTCTTCAAGATCCCAACACAGGGTACATCTTTATGCTTCCAGGAGGTCCTATAACATGAGAATCGTGAGCAAGAACTCACTATACAACTTCCACTATGATGGCCGAATAATGTTTGCCATGCTATCACGCAGCTAGTCATGCCAATTATGAGAAATCTAGGTAATTCTGGACTAAAGTAACATTGTGGTAATAAGTTCACCGGTTAGATTTTCCAAACATAACTAATATCCACTAGAGTTGGTTTATATATCTAGACTAATATGCTATATGTTCGAGGAGAAGGTGAAGACATATCATTGTCAATGGAGTAAATAAATAGCACTCAATGACACGTTGCGGATCTGCTTACTAAAATTTTAACTCCACCCAAGCTCTTTTTAGAGCATGTTCCGGCATGGTTTTATGGTGATAGCTAAATTTAAGGATTTTATGTTTTTTTTGTTTTCACGTTATGATTAATGTTTGTTATGTCCCTATAGTATGCGAACATTATATTGAGATCTTATGACAAAACGATTATATTGGATTCATTATGAATATTTTATTTTATTACCATGTATGTATTTTTCGATCATATACAGGATGGATTATAATCATGATCATGTAGAAAAGCTAATAGTATATTTCGTAGGGGTCCCGTGTCAATAACGATGCTATTGACTATGTTAGTTTGCGTTAGTGATTCTATATGCATGTGATGAAGTTATGAAATCAACCTGGCTAATTTAATGTTGTACAAAATGTAAATAGAATAAGGTCAAGTGAGAGAATGCATGTTAGCATATTTCATACAATATTACGGCTTTAATCTATTTACGTCTAATATAAGATTTAAGTTTATATGGATACCAAATTTTCTTTGGATACCAAATGACTAATCTCTACCCTCCATATCAATCTTGATCCAATGGATGAGATTAAACCCAAAACTAATTTTCATCCTTTTTTTTAAACTTAAATATCTCCTAAACCGTTAATCGTTAAGCCAAAAAAATATACCATCACAACAAGCATTTAATAATCTTTCTATAGATATCCACTCTGATATACTTTGGACAAAAAGAAATTTCGTTTTTTCATGTTTTTTCACCTTTTTTTGTTTTTTCGTCTATTTTTTTCGTTATTGAAACTTGCATGAGAAATCACATGTGATTAAACACTAATAAAATCACATGTGATATTAGTGTTAAATCACATATGATATTACTGATAAATCACATATGCTAAAATAATATGATTTAGGTTCATTTGGATATAAAGTTTTTTGTGGATACCAGGGGATCAATCTCCACCCTTCATCTTCATCTTAATCTAATGGATAAGATTAAACCAAAAATTATTTTCAACCTTTTTTTTCAAATCTTAATATCTCTCAAACCGTTAATCGTCAAGCGAAAAAAAATATACCATCACGATGAGCATTTAATTATCTTTCTATAGATATCTACTTTGATATACTTTCGACAAAAAAAAATTTCAAGTTTTTTTCACTTTTTTCACGTTTTTTCACATTTTTTCACGGTTTTTTCACTTTTTTCTATCTTTCCAACGTTTTTTTCACGTTTTCATCACTTGATATACATTCGACAAAAAAAAAATTTCCGATTTTTACATTTTTTTTTGACTTATTCTCATTGAAACATGCATGAGAATCAATATATGATATTTTAGATTTAAGTTAAAATCATATATGATGTTAGTGTTAAATCATATATGATTGTGTTTATGTCATATATGATATTATGTTATGTCAAATATTAAATATTAAATTTTATTGTTAAATCATATATGATAATTAGTGTTATACATATATGATTTTAATGCAAATTTCAACAAAGGTAAAAAAACTAAAAAAAAAACTTTTTCACGAAAAACTTGAAAAACAATAAAAAAAAGTTGAAAAAAGTAAAAAAAACGTGAAAAATCTGAAAAAAAACGTGGAAAAAAGATGAAAAAGACGTGAAAAAAACGTAAAAAATTTTTTTGTCGAAAGTATATCAAAGTGGATATCTATTGAAAGATAATTAAATGCTCGTCGTGATGGTATATTTTTTTTACTTAACGATTAACGGTTTAGGAGATATTTAAATTTTAAAAAATTGGTGAAATAATTAAATGCTTTTAATCACAACCATTGATTTTTTTTTAGATAGATGGTGTGGATGAGTCCCCTAGTATCCAACCTTTTTTTGGTATTCAATATAACTCTCCTCAAATAATATATGATATTAGTGTTAAGTCATATATGATATGTAATTCCAATGCAATCACATGTAATTCGATGTTAGTGTTATATCACATGTGATTTTATACGAATATATAAATTAGTGTGTTATCACATATGATATTTTCAGGCAAGTTTCAACGACGAAAAAAGAACGTGAAAAACAAAAAAAAGTGATAAAAATGAAAAAAAATTGTCGAAAGTATATCAAAGTCGATATCTCTAGAAAGATAATTAAATGCTCTTCGTGATAGTATATTTTTTTTCGTTTAACGATTAACATTTTAAGAGATATTTAAGTTTTAAAAAATATGATCAATTTGATACATTAATGGCTATTGCATGAGGGTTGTGTACATGGTGCTATTTGTCTTGCACCCCTCATAATGAATACATCCATAATAAATTAAATGACTCAATCTTTTATAATAATAGATTATGTTTGTTTAGGTAATAATTAATTTATTACCATAATTTGGCATGAGAGATTTGATTATGTAATCTTTACCTTGATTCCAACTCAATCTCTCACTGTAAATAGGGGATTAGTTCCACCCATTAGACACACAAAAATTCATATCATCTCTTTCGGTAGAAGATCAAAGTTCCACCAATATTCCATGGATTTCTCTACTCTCAAGTGTCTTTTTTTATGTTTATCGAATTATTCTTCTTCTTATACATACGCATGATTATGGAATTAAATACAACAAATAACATTAACTCGTTGCTAGAGCCTGATGACGATGACGAAGAAGAATATTTAGATTGTGAAGACAATGAAGAGTATTTCAACAACGAAAACAACGAAGAATTTACATTCATGTATCGAGATGAAAACAATATACCTATTCCAGCGGATAAAGCATCGATAAACAAAGATATCCATCCAATATTTCTGTTATTCGATCAAACTTTATTATCTCATAAAGAACGAAAACAACTACTACCTATTAATCCTTAAGTAAATAAAGTTTTCGTTGAATCAGATCAAGTAGCATTGTCTTCCACGTCAGAATACGACAGAATAGAAAGCGTTGCTATGGGACCATACTGTACGCGGAAAAAAACACCTCCCAAGTTAAGTAAAAAGAGCAACTCAACATGTTTTCCTAAGCTTTGGAGACCTAAAGATAAGGTTGATTACAGTAATAGTGATGGTTGAGATGCGTTTGTTTTCCTAAAGAAGCCTGTTAGGTTGACAGTAGAAGGATCGTCTTTGAAAGTCAATGGTGGAAAAAGGAAGGCCGAAATTGGAAAGTTTTCGAGACATGATGTGTATCTAAGGAAGAGAGCATAGGGTGAGGAAGATCGTCGACAGTCTTATTTACTTTATTAGATGGGAATTATGGGGTTTTTTACTAATGTAAATGGTGGTTTAAGTAAAAATGCACATCCATATTAAGTGTTAGCTATTAATTAGAAATTTTAGTTCATTTCGAGATATCAAAATGCATGTGCGCGTGTTCGCCATACACCGGTAAACACTCAATCATTATACTCTATATAGGACCATGAGTCTTACGTAGGATAAAGTAACAAGTGAGTCGTTTCCTGTAAAACTACATCAAAGATTGTTTATAGATATGCAATCATTGAAGTTTTGCAACCACACTATTCCTATCTATAATCATAACTAATTGATATGAGTAAATGGTTTTTTTATGTAGATTAATGAACCTGTGCCATCACAAGCACCATTGACTGGACATTGTCACCAGCAGATGGTAGTTTTGGATTAATCATATCATACTCAAACTTCATATCTATATAAGTTAATATATATAGTACCTGCAACTAATTGATAGTATTATAAAATGGTTTGTTAATGTAGATTGAAGAGCCATTGCCATAAAAAACAATCAAAAGAGCTATGGCGAAGTTACCAAATTGGCCACAAAGAATTTAAGCCTTAGCTAATCGTTTCATAAACCGCAAAGACCGAAACGAACAGATCCATGTTGCATCTCCTGATGGAATGTATGACAAAACCTTTTACGAGTCTGTTGAATATGAGTCGTTATTAGGTTGGATGACGAATGATTGGATTGATGGCACCATACTTCATTGGTGGTGCATGTAAGTTTGTTAATGTTTAATAATGATTTACTATAACATAAATTCTTTCTATTCAATATAATAATTATTATATTCTTGATCTAGGCACATGTGAGATGGTAAGTAAGGAAGAGTTCAACACCTGTGCATTTTTCAATCCCACGATTATCCAAGGGCGTGTGTGCGATCAAGAGAGTAATTTTGCCATAAAGCAATATATCGCTAAAGTGGAAGCACATAAAGGAAAGAGATATTCCTGCTCCGTAATTGCAAGAGTACGCTATTTTTCAAGTTATAAAATAGTTTTAATTACAAGCATTGTTTATAACTAAGATTGTTTAAACTTTCTGTGTAGGTTCTCACGGGTCTTATTTTTAATTTGTCCTAAGAAACCATGGACAGGATACATATTCATTCATACAAACAGACAATAAAAGACCTCAATCAGTTTCTATCGGAGCACTAAGTGGAAAGGTTAGTAATTTAAAATATACACATTTAGGGGTGTTATCAGGTTGGGTATCGGTTTGTCAGGTTTTATCAGGTCGGGTGATTCGGGTTATCAGTTTACAAAATAAGCCCGCCTCAACTTATATATTTATTCTCTACCTAAATTTTGAGTCGCAGCAAAACCATATTCGAGACCTGCGAAAGCCGTATGAATAATTGTATCTGATCTAAACAAGGCCCATCTCATGAGCTTACTGTTCTTAATTCATTACATTGTGTTGAAATTTGCATATGTGATGTTAGATGACTATCATGAATACCAAGTTAGTAACTAGTAGTTGTAGCAAAACAGGATATAAGTACCACAACAATAGTCCAAAATCCACGTTAGTAGCCCATAATACAAAAGATTTATATATTAATAAATTGATTGCTGATCTTGTGCATCTAAACTCTTTATCACAGTAGGTAGTATTTCATCTTAGTACCAACAATCCACCATTTCTCCATGTGAAATCTTAATGGAAATGTATAATATTCTAACTTAATACCATTCTTGTTTAGGGCTTTTGACAATTCATTCAAGTGGACTATGCTTGAGGTAAATCATCTACTATTTGCGTGTATACTAGCTTTTAAATGTATATACATATAATATTTAATGTATACTTGTTATTTGATGATAGTGTAACCAACAAGTAGCTGCAATGACGATTAGGCGAGTTGATGATTTCTATAAGATTGGTACATGGGAAAGATATGGTTATCTAGTTACGGTTGTTGGCGCGTTGCTTTAGTAGGTTCACTAATGGTATTTTAATTATTTTATTTAGTGTGTCGTTTGCAGGTTTTAGTTGCTTGTGTTAGGTCTTTGTCTTCAATCAAGTAGGCTGTTTGTTTTCATTTTAATTCATCTCTTTTGTTTGTTGATGGCTTGTGCCTCTTTGTATGGCTAGACATTTTTTGTTTATTTAGTAATATGTTCTTTTGAAATGAAATTGTTGAAGTACTTTTTTGTGTTGTGATTGTTTAATAATGTATTTCTAGCAGTAAATTGTCAAATGCTAGTATTTTGCTCCAGAAAGCTGTCAAATAGCATTTAGCTCCAGAAAGAACCCATTTTAAGGAATGCTATAACTAACCCATTTTAAAGAACGCTCCAAAACCCAAATAGACTAGCTTTAAAACAAAGTCATTTTAAAGAACGGTTAAGAACAACCGTGACTTAAAACAACTTAAAACCAAAATCCCGTGACATAAAATCACTTTTTAGGAACGATTAAAGAACCGTACTAAAAAACAACTTATCTTTTGGAACGCCATTTATTAAGACGGTTCAAAAACCGTTCTTTAAAATCTTTTTAACCGAACCTATTAATCCTTTTTCCACTAGTGCAAGTTCTTTAAGTGTGCGCGTCACTTCTCAAACGATGTACAACATGAAAGTGATTTGTAGGTCAGGAAAACCTCAGACAGATAGATAAAAAACATTGTCACATAAGCCATGTTTACACTTTAAAAATTAGGCCAAGAGCATATTTTTAAGCGTTAATTTATCAACTGAGGACTCGAGTGAGGTTCATTAATCATTATTTGCGTGGTTAGTTTAAATATCCTTTCTTCTTTTCTCCCTATTTCTGCAGCAAGAACCCTGATTTATTTGGAGAGCTTAGCAAAGGCCAAAGCCCCAAGGTCATGTCTCTCCTATCCTTACATTTGATGATGCACATTAGTGTGCAATATGAACTAAAACATCTGACTTAAGTACTATTTTGTTCAAAAATTTGGTAACTTTTAATGCATTTATGTTATGATAATCATGCGGTGTTTAGGCTAAAAATCTATATGCAGTTCATGGTTTTTTCCTGCTCGGATTCTCGAGTTTGTCCATCACATATTCTAGATTTCCAGCCGGGTGAGGCCTTTATGGTTCGAAACATTGCTAGTATGGTCCCCCCATATGACAAGGTGCTGTTTATTTTCATATTATTAAATAGTCAAACCATATTGCATCATTTAAGCCTAACAATGCAACAGTTAACTATAATCCTTTTGAATAATTGATTCCTTGTGCAGATAAAGTACTCGGGAGTGGGGGCAGCTATTGAATATGCAGTATTGCATCTGAAGGTGATACAGTGTTAAACAACCCTTTCTAGCTATAATCCTACATGTTGGGACATCTATCCCATACTTAATTTTTGCTCTATCAGTCTAAAGAATTTATGTTTATGGGTAAAATTGTGGTCTTCAGGTGGAGTACATTTTAGTAATCGGACACAGCTACTGTGGGGGGAGTAAAGGGCTCATGTCTATCCCGGACGATGGGACTACATCTTCGTAAGCAACTTTATTTCATTAGTAACGAGACGGTATTTTCATCATTTTCTTGTAACTTTATGTCATTAGTACAAGTCACTGAATCGAGTACCATATTGTATATGACCAGCGACTTCATTGAGGATTGGGTAAAAATATGTTCCACTGCTAAAAGCAAGGTGCAACTAGAATTTAAGGATTTGAATTTTGCAGAACAATGCACCAAGTGTGAGATGGTAAGTTGAAACAAATTTAAAATATTCTTACTGAAGTCAAACTTCATTTTTACTGAATAAAGTAAAAAATGCATGAGGCTGTGAATGTATCTTTGGGGAACCTATTAAGTTACCATTTTGTTAAAGCAGCAGTTATGAACTGTTCGCAGGTCTGAATACTTATCTCCAGGATCGATATGATGATTAAACAAGCATCATGTAACATCATTCAAGAATCAATAAAAGGAAACAAAGAAGATTGGGTTGAACCCCTTGTAAAGATTCTGATATATAAAAACTAAAAAGGGTTACTTTGAATACAGAATTTCTATCCTATTTATATAGTATGAATCGGTGTGAGTGAAGGGGCGTGATGGTTCTGATAAGACATACGACGTATCCCTTTATCTTTTATCAACCAAATATAACGTTTCTAAACCTATAACTAAATAACCGTCATGTTTTTTACCTAATGTGTTTGTTGGCCTACGGCCTAAACCAGTAAAAACACAGGCTTTTATCTAGCTAAATACTTATACAAAGATTAATTGGATTATAACTTTCCAACATATTCCCCCCTAATCTTATTAATCTTTGTATTCTTCCAATCTTCTTGTTCTTGATCCTGCCTTCTTTAATCTTTCTTCATAGGTTTTATATCTTCATGTTTTCTTTAATCTTTCTTGCTTACTGCTTCCTTGTTGATGTACCTTGCTTATATAGAAGCTATGAAGTTTTCTCTTGCTTGCTTGCTTAGAATCAAAATTGGTTCTGATTTCTTGCCGTTGAACCTTCGATCAAATTTCTTGCTATTTTGGGCTACTTGCTACCCAAATTAACTTGATTTCTAGGCTACTTGCTACCCAGTAAGAACGTTGACCATCTTGCTAATCAACCTTCGCGCTCCTAACCAAGTTACTAATTAGGGCTTATCTTGCTTGCTTTGACCGAGGTAATTGATCCTTTCCTTCTGGTGATGAACCATGATGATCCTACTTTTCTACTTCTTGGTTAACCGATTTGGATGGTATAACCGTTTCTTTTCTTCTCCAATTAGCATCCATGGTTGTGTCTTCTTTCTTTCTTCTTGATTTTGTAAAAAAACGCAGCCATTGTTTCTTTCTTCTTATTTTCCTTTTAAATCTGCCTTTCTTTCTTTCTTTCTCTTTTGAGTCCGCTGTCTCTTTTCTCTTCTTGTTGGTTAACCACTGACCTGGTGGTGTAACTGTCTTCAATTCGACATCTCTTCTTTTCCATGGCTGTTTGAATGATGATTGTCACATG
>BQNB010112144.1:5200-22210 GCA_026074375.1 Tanacetum coccineum
CATTGGTGCCGATAGAAGTTTTATATCTGCTACATTTAGTTCCTGATTGACATCGTCCCAACTCCATTAGATACTAGTTATGATGTTGAATTAGCTAATGGGAAAATAGTCGGGATAGACACTATTATACGAGGTTGCACTTTAAATTTCTTAGACCATCCATTCAACATAGATCTAATGCCCATAGAACTAGGTAGTTTCGACGTCATTATCGGTATGGACTGGTTAAGAAAATGTCACGCCGTGATCGTGTGCGATGAGAAACTTGTTCAAGTTCCCTATGGAGATGAAACTTTGACTTTTTGTGGCAACAAAAGTAGCAACGGGAGAGAATCTCGGTTGACAGTTATCTCATGTTCAAAAGCTCAAGAGTACATGGTAAAAGGATGCCATGTCTTTTTGGCACAAATATCCGCCAAGAAAGAGGAGGACAAGTCACAAGGAAAACAAATAAAGGACGTACCAATCGTTTGAGATTTTCCTGAAGTGTTTCCCGAGGACTTGCCAGGTCTTCCTCTGGCTCGACCAGTGGAATTCCAAATCGACTTAATTCAAAGAGCCGCGCCCGTAGCTCGAGCACCATATCGATTGGCTCTATCCAAAATGAAGGAATTATCAGAAAAATTACAAGAACTTTCCAACAAAGGATTCATAAGGCCTAGTTCCTCACCCTAGGGAACCCCAATCTTATTCATTAAAAAGAAGGATGGGTCATTCAGGATGTGCATTGACTACAGGGAGTTGAATAAGCTGACAGTGAAGAATCGTTATCCGCTCCCGAGGATCGATGATTTATTTGATCAACTCCAAGGATCCAGTATTTATTCGAAGATAGATTTGAGGTCAGGATATCACTAGCTTAGAGTACGTGAGCAAGACATTTCAAAGACGGCATTCCGAACTCGGTATGGTCATTTTAAGTTCCAGGTTATGCCATTCGGACTGACAAACGCACATGCGGTATTCATGGACCTCATGAATCGAGTATGCATGCCTTACTTGGATAAGTTCATACTTGTCTTCATCGATGACATACTTATTTATTCAAAGGACGAGAAAGAGCATGAAGAACATCTCAAGGCCATTTTGGAATTGCTTAAGAAAGAGAAGTTGTATGCAAAATTTTCAAAATGTGAATTTTGGATTCCGAAGGTACAATTTCTTGAACACGTCATTGATAGCAGAGGCATACATGTGGATCCAGCCAAGATAGAATCTATCAAAGATTGGGCGTCTCCTAAGACACCGACGAAGATCCGCCATTCTTTAGGTCTTGCTAGTTACTATCGAAGGTTCATCAAAGAATTTTCGAAGATTGCTAAATCAATGACGAAACTTACTCAAAGAGGAATCAAGTTCGACTGAGGTGAAAAGGAAAAGAACGCTTTTCAGTTAATAAAGCAGAAGTTGTGCAGTGCAACAATTCTGGTTGTACCTGAAGGGAGCGAAGACTTTGTGGTCTACTGCGATGTGTCACACAAGGGTTTAGGCGCTGTGTTAATGCAGCGAGAAAAGGTGATTGCCTATGCTTCTCAACAGTTAAAAGTTCACGAGAAGAACTACACCACTCACGATTTAGAACTTGGGTCGGTAGTGTTTGCCCTAAAAATATGGAGACAATATCAGTATTGAACCAGATGCACCATATACCGACTAAAAAAGTCTACAACATATTCTCATCAAAAGGAGCTAACATGAGGTAACCCGTTGGCTACAATTGCTGGTGACCTACGATTGTACATTCGTAATTACCCTGGGAGGCAAACGTAGTGGCCGATGCATTGAGCCGCAAGGAACGGATTGAGCCGTTGCGGGTTCGAGCCTTAGTTATGACAATTTGCTTGGATCTTCCCAAACGAATATTAGAAGCTTAGATCGAAGCCCAGAAACTAGAAATCCTTGTAAATGAAGACGTAGGCGGTATAATCAGAAAGGATATACCCAAGGAAAGGCTGGAACCACGTGCCGATGGGACCTCATGTTTACACGGCAGGAGTTGGTTACCTTGCTATGGAGACTTAAGATCCGTGATTATGCACGAATCTCACAAGTCAAAATACTCTATCCATTCCGGTTCGGAAAAGATGTATCAAGACATGAAAAGCTATATTGGTGGCCTAATATAAAGGCAGACATTGCCACCTATGTTAGCAAGTGCTTGACATGTGCAAGGGTCAAGGCCGAACAACAAAGGCCATCAGGATTGCTAGTACAACCTGAGATACCCAAGTGGAAGTGGGATAATATCATGATGGATTTTATCACCAAACTTCCTAGGTCGTCATAAGGTTTTGACACCATCTGGGTGATTGTGGATCGACTTACAAAATCTGCTCACTTCTTGCCAATAAGGGAGAATGATCCATTGAACAAGTTGGCAAGGTTGTACCTAAACAGGATAGTAGCAAGACACAGAATACCCGTGTCAATCATCTGTGATCGTGATGGGAGATTCACGTCTAATTTCTGGAAATCATTTTAGAAAGCTTTGGGTACAGATATAAGTATGAGCACTGCGTATCATCTAGAAACTGACGGCCAGAGCGAGAGAACTATTCAAACTCTCGAGGACATGCTGCGTGCTTGTGTGATCGATTTTGGCAAGGGTTGGGTCAAGCATTTGCCACTAGTCGAGTTTTCATATAACAACAGTTATCACGCTAGCATAAAGGCCGCACCTTATGAGGCACTGTATGGTCAAAAATGTCGATCACCGGTGTGCTGGGCCGAGGTTGGGGAAGCTCAACTGACTGGTCCAGAATTAATCCAAGAAACAACGGAAAAGATCGTCCTGATCAAGCAAAGGATGCAAGCTGCTCAGGATCGACAAAAGAGCTACGCTGATCGGAAGCGAAAGCCGATGGAGTTCGAGGTTGGGGATAGGGTTATGCTCAAGGTCTCACCGTGGAAAGGGGTTGTACGATTCGGTAGGCGGGGCAAGCTGAATCCGAGATATGTCGGACCTTTCAAGGTGCTAGCCAAAGTTGGGAAAGTTGCCTACAAGCTGGAACTTCCCCAAGAGTTGAGTAGAGTTCATCATACTTTCCATGTGTCTAATCTAAAGAAATGTTACGCTGACGAACCATTAATCATGCCGTTAGAAGGAATTCACGTTGACGATAAGCTCCAGTTTGTGGAAGAGCCCGTTGAAATCATGGAACGGGAGATCAAACGATTGAAGCGAAGCCGGATACCATTGGTTAAGGTTCGCTGGAACTCTAGGAGAGGTCCTGAGTTCACCTGGGAACGTGAAGATTCGTTCAAACAGAAATACCCACAACTCTTCACAAACCGGGCTACGTCATCCACTACAAGGTCTTAAGCTTTGAGGACAAAGCTCTTTTAACGGGTGGAGACTGTAACATTTCTCAATTTCAGGTCATTTTACGACTCCTATTATTCGTCACTATTTATTTTGGTCCGATACGCGTTTACCTTTAATGTTTACTTTTAAATGCTTACTTTTGAGATAAACCGCGTAGACTAGAAATAATCAATGAATGTAAACGGTCACCAAATAAATTAAGGTTTACATCAACCAAGTAAGGAATAATTATTTTGATGATAATTATGTACATTATCTATTTTTATTTTATTGGTCATTAAAAATGGGTTACGTTTCGCGATAAAATACATTTGGACGCACCCCGGAAATACCTAGACTTACCTAGACTCAAACCAATACCCACTTTAAGAACCTAAAGTCGAAATTTAATCAAGTCTTGTACTTATATCACCTTAATGTCGAATATAGGCATGTAAACTCACAAAAATCGTCCTTGGTGATTTAGTTACTAGCAAATCTCCCTAATGATCCTTAGCAAGTACATGTACATCCTTGTTTCATTAAATATGGGTACTAATGGTCCCCTAATGATGCTTGACACAATGAGTAATAACCACTTTACTTCTCTTGCTCTCCTTGTGTCGCGAACTAACAAGAAAGGTCACAAACCCATAAGATTTCCTAAGCTAACTCAATCTTGTACCTCAACTACCTAATTAATACATGTACTCATGGTGGTTTAACAAAAACCATGTGTGATTAACTAAAACCCCTCAAAAACCGCCTCTAGGACACGATTCGGTTTGTGTATATGGACTAGGAAAGTTAACTAAGCTCATTCCCTATAAATACACACTCACAACTACACTTAACAAAGTTCTAAACTCTTAACACTCTCTCTCAAAGCTAAGAACCATTCTTTCCTCTCCATATCTTCGGTTCGCAAGTAAACGAGCCCTACTCGACCCACATTGGTCACTAAGGATTTAAGGAACCCTTGATCACGTATAATGTTGTACAGACTCTCACACGAGCTAGAGACTAGGAATACGAGCTTTGAAGGCTTAGGGTATCGCACGTATTAAGTATAAAGGTGTCGGTTGCCTCTCTATCCAAAAACCAAGAGCTAAGGACTATTGTAAGTCATTCTAAGCCCTCTACGTTGTCTTTCATACTCGTATTCCATTAATTGATCCTAGTTTCGCTTATGATTCAAGTTTAAAACTCAAGGTTACGTGAAACATGCATGGTTCGACCCATGCATGGTTCACACACACTTTCATGTCACAAAACCACCTTGTGTGGTACCATGCATAAATAACTACACGTAAACTAATGTGGTAATTACAACGTGAGGGTGTGGGAACACATGTTTAATCTTAACGAACGTTTGCATGAGTCGGGTCACGCTTAGAAAATGCTAGACGCGTTTGTTTTAGTGCTAGACAAATTTAACAAGACCATATAACACATTAATAAATCTTTCGGACCTAAACGAACCCAACCATAAAGGCTAGAACCCCTAACGAGCCTTTAACGAGCCCAACAAGGCCTAGCGAGAGCTTATTAATAAGCCACGGCTTATTAACAAGCCACACGAGCCTAATCTCGATTGGAAGTGCTCATGATGTTTAGTTATAGGGCCTTTACTTATTAGAAACCCAACCGGATCCCTAAATGGGCTTACTAGCCCATTTGCGAGTCCAATATGAGCAATAAGCTCACAATAAGCTCTTAACAGCTTATTGGTAAAAACTTACGCAGCTTATACAAGTTAAAAAGGACTTAATGGACTCAAATAATGTTAATGGGCCAAGCCCTAACCTCTAAAACTCATATAGGCCCAATGTTGAGCTTATTAGCTTATCAAATAAGCTACATAAGCAACCGACCTCCTGAGCACTTAAGGGGACTTAATAAGCTTAAAGGACCCTAATGGACCCAACTAGACTTCTTAAAATCCTACCGGGCTTAAACGGGCCCAAGACCGGCCCATTGGGTTGCTTATTGACTTAATTGCTTATTTGGAATAAGCTGAAAAGAAAACTGTTGTTTTGGCTTAACGCGAGTTGGAAAAGCACTAGGGAAAAGTCTATAACTTTGAATACCCTTATCGAGATAAGCTATTGGGCCCAAAGCCCAATAAGCTCGAAATAAGCTCTAATAAGCTCCCCGAGCTTATTATAAGCTAAATCAACTCACGCGAACTCATTGTGAACATCTAGACTTTTGAAATCTATAACGGACCTTTAATAAGCCAAACAGACCTTAACGGGCCCAATAAGGCCCGTTAAGCCAAAATAAGCTCGATGAGCTTATTTTTCCACCGAAACTCTTTTTGTAAACTTAAACGAGCTTAATAAAGAAACGCCACTTGTTGGGATGGATTCGGAGTTAAAATGGAATCTTTGCAAAACCGGGGACTAAAACCGTAAAATGCCGAAACCTAAGGGACTTAATTTGTCATACCTTGTATTCCTATAACTCCAGGGACTGATATTGTAATAAACGAAAAGTGTAAGATTAAAACTCATTACTTTTCGTAAACTATAAAACCATAAGGACCGAAGTTGTAAATTTCGTAAATTAAAGGACAAATTATGACTTTCTCGCAACTAGAAGGTTTAAAAGTATGAATGTTATTTCTTTATAAACCTAAGGACTAAACGGTAACAACTAAAAGCCCACGGGTACGTTGTGAAACAAAAGTGAAACATTTAACACGTCGGTCGAACGATAAGGTATTCGGACAACGAACGATTTAATAACAAACTAATAAATAAAGTATATTTATTAATAATGTTTTTCACGTTTCTCGAGAACCATCGAAACTATAAATACAATGATCTTGTGTGTCACCACACAAGTGATAACGGTATATATATATATAAACTTAAAATGGGATTTAGTTTATACAATGAGTCGTTAGTTTAAATGTGTAAACTAAGACTTGACCGTACTTACTTAGGTACTTAACGGTGTGATTCACTGCTTACCTGGATACTTGTTATCATTCAGAGAACTACCGGCTAAGGTGAGTTCATAGCCCCATGCTTTACAATTATTTAAATGATTTACATCCTTGGGGTGATAACATGCTTTGTTTTACAAACTGGACGCAAGTGTACATTTTATGCCATGATTACGTGTTTGCCTAAGTTACCATAACCCCTTTATGTCCATGATCATGAACTGTTAATTGCATAGATGTAGACTTAATTACATTCAAATCCACTCCCAAATATTACCATAGCTTATGAAATGGAAGGGAAACCAAACATGGATGGGTTTCCAGGACTTTACTAGTTATCCTTGTGATAAGCTAGAGCGTGTTGATAGCTCATAAGAGCATTTGATAAGCCTCGTTTAAGGAGAGGCTCCTGTAAGTCCCTTTTTTACAATTTTAGCTTAATTTTGCATTATTAGCTTATAACTGCTTATATTTGCTTATTGCTGTTTTAATTAGCTTATTTCTACTTTTATTTGTTGTTTTAATGATTTTATAACTCTCTTAGTTTATGTTTAGATCTTAGTTTTCAATTATTCTTTTTATAAATCTGTCAAAAACCAAAAAAAATATAGCATAGTTGTTAGTTTATTGATTCTGGCTTATTTGCTTATTGGTTTTTGTTCATTTTTTTCTGTTTTTAGCTCTATAGTATGTGGTATCTTAGTTTTGAGCTCTTATTTGCATTTTCATAAGCTTATAATGAGATATGTTTTTAAAAAGGGTGTTTGGTTATTGACAGTACTAACTAAAGTTAGTACTGTCATAAGCCGTTTGGCCTTTTGGATCCATTTTAAATCTCATTTCTAGGTTTATGAAATCAGGATTTAAAGTTGCTTGTAGGTTTAATCTAGTATTGATAATATTTGTGATAGTTGTTATAAATTTGAGTCATTAAGCTCGGATCCTTGAGCTTGTTAAGTTTTGATTGTTTTTAGCTAGAAATTGAATTTTAGTTATTACATTTGCAGTCTAGTTTTTTGTCGCATATAAGTTTAGAAGTAAGTTCTCTTAGTCTGCAATTGTTAGAGTTAGGATTTGGTCATAATTGTGCAAAATCAGTTAGGATTATAGAAAAGGCCTGTTTCTAGCTTAATTATCAGATGGTAATAGTAGTTGTTAGGGTTCGATATTTAGCACACTAGTAGATTTTAGGCTAGATTTCGTATGTTTGAGTTTATTTTGTTAAAATTAGCTTATCTAGTAATCTGTTTTTAAGTTTTAATTTAGCAGTTTTTCTTTTCAAAGCAAAAATAAACTCAGTATATGCTGAGTACATAAAAAAGAAAAGTGCATTTTACTTAGCTTTTAATTGTCATTGATTTTCAAATAATTTTAAAAAGCTATTCAAAGTAGCTTATTGGTAAGGTTTTAAGGTGGTATAGATTAATAAGCCATAAGGATCTTATAGCTTATTGAAATATAAGCTCAAAGATACCCTTAGGGCCTATTTGGTTTTTAGTTTTTCTTTAAGTGCTTATTTTAGATTTCTAGCTTATATGCCTTTGTTTTTGCTTAATTTCTGTTCAAATTAGCTTATCAGATTATTATTTAGTTGTCTTTAGCTTATCAGGGCCATAGTTAGCTTATTTTGTCTTTTCTTAAAAATCAAAAACATAGTTAAGTTAGATTAAGTAGATTTTTAATCAGGCTTTTTCTTTGCTTATTTGATTTTTAAAATGCTTTTTAAAAGATGTTTTAAGTAGTTTTCTAGGTATACTTTTTAGTGTAATAAGCCAAAAGTTTATAAGGATCTTTTAGCTTATTGAAAAATAAGCTCAAAGGTGCCCTATGGGACTGTTTGATTAACAGTTTGCACCATAAGTGCTTATTTCTTTCTTTTAGCTTATTGCTTATTGTTTTTGCTTAATTCTTGCTTATATTTGCTTATTAGGTTAGTTAAACCCATTTTAGCTTATTTGGTTTTGCCATAAGCTTATTTGAGCTTCTTTGCTTTTTAGTGTGTACTTTTAAAGTGTTATTTTAAGCCTTTTTTTAGCTTTCTGTCTATATAGCTTATAATTGTGCTTATTTTTGTTCTTATGTGCTTTTTAGACGTAGCTTATTGTCAATTTTAGCTTATTTGTCATTTAGGTTTGCTTATTTGTGCTTAAAGATCAAAACAGTTAGGCCATTCTACCCTTTGAGTGTATAAGCAAACTGTCACTCTTTTTAGCTTTTTCTAGTGCTTATTTGTGGTTTATAAAAAAAGTTGTTTTGCAAAAGTCGTTTATTTTTCATTATTTTCAAAAGTTGTAAAAAAATAGCAAAAATAAAAACACTTGGGATAGTGGGAAGCCCCGGGTGAGCCAGACTCAAACCCGGGACCTCTATCACCCTCACCAAGCATTTTAACCCCCACACACTCAACCATTGTGCTACAATAGCTCATCCGGTATATCTTTGCAAAATCTATTAGTTATATGCGTTTTTAGGCTTTTAGTATAATAAGCTGTTTAAGCTTATTCGATAAGCTATTTTCTCGAGATTAATTTTCTTAGATTCCTCATTATTCAATCTACTTTTCATAATTTTTTCATAATTTTTATAAAAAGTTTAGTATTTTTAATCATTAAATTTCATTAAAATCGTTTTTAATGCATAAAAAATTATAAAAAAAGTCAAAAAAATATAATTATTTTTTAAAAAATTTTCTTTTATCATATAGTTTCTAGAAAAATTAGTTTTGCTTCCGTAGGGTTTAAATTGCGAAATTTTAATTTTTAAAGAACGGGATTCATTCCCGTTCACGTTTTTAGTGTTTTCAAGCTCAAATCTCCTTCGTTTTTAGTCTAGTTTTCTTTGTTTTAACTTTTTAGTTTATTAAATCTTATAAAAACCAAAAATATCATTTTAGGCTTAATTTTAATAATTTAGGGATTTTAGGTCCCGTTTAGGATTCTCGTTTTGCGTTTTTAGTTGAAATTTGTCTTCTCTTAAGTGTTTTTTTTAGATTTTGCCTTAATTTTCTCATAGTTTTAGAAAACCAATATCAATCTTATACTATTCAAACATTGATTCTCAAAACTACTCTCAACTTTCAATTGCATTCCTCGTTGGGGATAACGACCCGGAAATCATACTCCTGGATTACTATAATTGAGATCTTTTGATTCCTACCCTCTTTTTTATATATTTATAAGTATATTTTATATATATTTACTATATATTAAGGGTTGAATCTTAACGGATCAGTTTTTTGGTCGACGCTGCCAGGGGAGAATGTCTACATTACTTAAAGCCGTTTGAAAATTTTGTTTGAAGATCCTTCCAAGTGAAGTTATTTTGTTTATTTTCATATAAAAAATACAAAAATATTTTTCATTTTCTTTTATTAGTATAATTATAATATAAAACTAAAAATAAAATAAAAACACAAGAAAAACCAAAAATATAAAAACATTATCCATAAAAGAAATAAAAAAAGAAATTCACCAAGTTGGTAAAAGAACACCAACAAATAATACTTTCAATTGAAGTATTATCCATAAATAAGTTCTCGAACCAAAGATCAAAAACTTACCTTTTGTGTCTCTTGCGACGTACGGCTCACCTTTTAAAGTTAAACAAACTCCTTTGTAGGTTTTTCTTTGAGAGAGTTACCGAGAAGCGAGCTGATTATTTGGTTTAAGTGTCTTATCTCATTGTTCGTATTTAAAATTTATTGTGAATACATTGTTTCAAAACCAAAAAACAAATTTAGTATAAATTTTCTTTTTAAATTTTAGTGCATGCGCACTTGTTCTCAATCTCGTGATTCTAACCGTCAACAACAAGTCAATCCGACTTTTGTTGAACCATTTAATCTTGTTGAACCAATTGAAAATCAACCTATTCCCGTAGTTACGATGGACGATACTCGTACTATGGCTCAATTGCTCGAAGCACCCACCGTGGGTTACGAGGATGCCATTGATGTGCCCGAGATCACCCGCGTACTTAACTTTGAGCTTAAGCACTGGTTTGCTTACCCTCGTTCAAGAACCAACAATTCTATCTTCGACATGACAAAGAGTACCTCATGCTCACAACCTTTTATTTCAACAAGATCACTATCTACGAGAAGTTCTCGAAACGTCCCGAGTACGTCGGTAAGCTTATGCTTTTTACCCATTTTCTCTCGAGGTGACAGCCCTGAGTTGGCTGAAGAGATCACCGCAGACAACTTTGAGCTTAAGCATGGTTTGCTTACTCTTGTTCAAAATAAATAATTTTTTGGACATGACAAAGAAGACCATCATGCTCACATTCGTTATTTCAACAAGCTTATGCTTTTCCCATTTTCCCTCGAGGGGGCCGCCCGGATTTGGCTTGAAAAAGAACCCCCTCGATCGATTCTTACATGGGATGATCTTGTTTCGAAATTCATAAACAAATTTTTCCCTCCCTCCAAGACAACAAACCTTCGAAATGAAATCACGAGATTTCAACAACGATTTGATGAAACTTTTTACGAGGCATGGGACCGATTCAACGATCTTCTTCGGGCATGTCCACATCATGGATTTTCGGAATTACATCAACTCGATACATTCTACAATGCCTTGAACTCTAATGATCAAGATTCGTTGAATTCCGCCGCGGGTGGTAATTTTTTGGATAAAATGCCCCGAGATTGCCTAAGAATCATCGAGAGCAAATCCAAAGTTCGTAATTCACGTAACAAACCGGTTGTTGCCAAAGTGAGTACGAGCAATTCTACCCCCGGTATTTCTCCCGATGTTGCCGAACTTAAAGATATGGTAAAAGCCTTGTGTTACTTGCGGTGGTGCTCATTCTTACCGAAATTGTCCCGCCACCGTTGGCAACGTTTATCGTGACAATATTCAAGAATATGTCTCTCAAGCCGCCGTGGCTAATTTCAACCAAGGAAATACCAGTTACCGACCCCCGATTGCAAATCTAATTCGACCTCCCGGTTTTCCTCCCGTTCAACAAAACCAAGGAAATAATCAGAACCGTTACAACCAAAACTGGGGGAATAATTACAACCAAGGACAAATTTATCAACCCCCAGCTTACCAAGCTTCGGCTCTTCAGACACAAGGTGTGTCGAAGACCGATTTTCAAAACTCCGTCACAGCTAATGATGCGGTTATGAGAAATATGCAAAACCAAATGACCAATTTAACGGACATGCTTTCCAAATTCGTGAAATCCAACACCGCTTCATCCTCGGGTTCAGGGACACTTCCTAGTAATACCATTACTAACCCGAAGGAAGATTTGAAGGGTATTACCACCCGAAGCGGTGTTGCTTATCAAGGACCCACGATTCCTACTACTTCTTCTTCTCCTCCTAAAGTAGTGGAACGTGAAACCGAGGTGACAAAGGACACGGTGCCTCCTACTAATAACGGAAGTGCCAAAGACGTCCAACCTCCGGTTGTCCCAGTTGAAACTCAAAATTCTGAGCCCGTTGTTGCTCCCGTTAGTGCTCCGAAGCCTAACCAGAAACCATCAATTCCATATCCGTCTAGACTAAATGACCAAAAGCTCCGCGAAAAAGCTGACAACCAAATTGAGAAATTCTACGAAATCTTTAAAGATTTGAGTTTCGAAATTAGCTTCACGGATGCTTTGCTTCTTATGCCAAAATTTGCCTCGACTCTTAAAGCTTTAATTGGAAACAAAGAAAAATTAAGTGAAATGGCTAGAACGCCTTTAAATGAGCATTGTTCGGCGGTTATCCTCAACAAGTTACCCGAAAAACTTGGAGACCCCGGGCAAGTTTCTCATTCTGTGTGAATTTCCCGGAATGGATGAGTGCTTAGCCTTGGCCGATCTTGGCGCTAAAATCTCATGCCATTCTTCGTGGAAAAAAACTTTCTCTTCCGGAGCTCACTCCTACTTGCATGACTCTTGAACTTGCGGACCGTTCGATCTCTCAACCGATCAGTATCGCCGAAGATGTCTACGTAAAAGTAGGAAAGTTCTAATTCCCGGCCGATTTTGTAGTCGTAGACTTTGATGCGTTCCCGACGTCCACTCTAATTCTCGGGAGTCCTTCTTAAAGATCCGGACGTTTCCTTGATTGATGTTTACGAAGGAGAATTAACTCTTCGCGTTGGAAAAGAAGCCATAACATTCAATCTTGATCAAACTTCAAGATACTCCTCTAATTATGATGATAATTTAGTTAACCGAATCGACGTCATTGATATGGCTTGTGAGGAGTTATTCTCAGAAGTTCTCTGTTTTCAACGATGTGACGCGTGGTGGCAATCCCACTCCTTGTTATGACCCGATCATTTTACCTCTTCTACGGACCCTCACTTCCTTCCGGGGATAGTGGATTTTCTTCTTAAGGAAAGTCCGCGGCCTTTCCTCACTCTTGAAGATGATCCAACTTCACAGGAAGTTGATCACTCTTATTACGACCCGGAGGGGGATATTCTTCTTCTTGAAGCATTTCTCAATGATGATCCATCATTACCCCCTCCCACTCAAGGAAATTATTTGCCTAAAATTCGAAAAGAACTTAAAGTTTGTGAAGCTAAAAATGATAAATCTTCAATTGATGAACCTCCCGAGGTCGAACTCAAGGACTTACCTCCTCATCTTGAGTACGCATTTTTGGAAGGTGACGACAAGTTGCCCATCATAATTGCTAAAGACTTGAGTGTCGAGGAAAAAGCCGCTCTCATAAAGGTTTTGAAGTCAACATGCAGCCATTGCTTGGAAACTTTCGACTTTATGTAGGGGGGTATTAACCCGGAATTTTATACTCACAAGATTCTTATGGAAGAGGACTACAAACCGGCGGTCCAACACCAAATACGGGTGAATCCGAAGATCTACGATGTCATTAAAAAAGAGGTTGAAAAACTTCTTGACGCTGGATTAATTTACCCGATCTCGGATAGTCCTTGGGTGAGCCCCGTACATTGCGTACCGAAAAAAGGTGGCTTTACCGTTGTTGAAAATGATGAAAACGAGTTAATTCCTACTCGATTGGTTACGGGATGGCGTGTATGCATTGACTACTGAAAGTTAAATGAAGCCACCCGTAAAGACCACTTTCCATTACCATTTATGGACCAAATGCTCGAGAGATTAGCGGGAAACGAATACTATTGTTTTCTCGATGGTTTCTCGGGTTACTTTCAAATTCCCATCGACCCTCATGATCAAGAGAAAACCACATTCACGTGTCCTTATGGAATGTTCGCCTACCGTCGCATGCCTTTCGGCTTATGCAATGCACCGGGCACGTTCCAAAGGTGTATGATGGCTATCTTTCATGATATGATCGAAAAAACGATGGAAGTCTTTATGGATAACTTTTTGGTCTTTGGGAATTCATTCAAAAATTTCCTCTCTCGTGTGGACAAGATGCTCAAAAGGTGTGTAGACACCAATCTTTGTCTAAACTGGGAAAATAGTCATTTTATGGTTAAGGAAGGCATTGTCCTTGGCCATAAGATCTCCAAAAATGGGATTAAGGTCGATAAAGCCAAAGTTGATTGATTTGCTAAAGTTTACCTTATCCCACTACCGTTAAGGGTGTTCGGAGTTTTCTCGGTCATGCCGGTTTCTACCGACGGTTCATTAAGGATTTTTCCAAAATTTCCCGACCAATGACTCATCTTCTTGAGAAAAATACTCCGTTCATCTTCTCCAATGAATGTATTCAAGCTTTTGAAACGTTAAAGAAAAAACTTACCGAAGCTCCAATCTTGATTGCCCCCGATTGGGACTTACCCTTTGAGCTTATGTGCGATGCAAGCGACTTTGCCATAGGTGCGGTCTTGGGGCAACGTCATGAAAGGCACTTTAGGCCTATACACTATGCTAGTAAAACAATGACCGAGGCGGAATCGCATTACACCACGACGGAGAAAGAAATGTTAGCCGTGGTGTCGGCCTTTGATAAATTCCATGTCTTACCTCATCTTGAACAAAAGCATTGTGTATACGGATCACTCCGCCCTTAAATATCTCTTTGCTAAAAAAGATTCCAAGGCGAGATTGCTCCGGTGGGTTCTCCTCCTTCAAGAGTTCAAATTCAAAGTAATTGACACAAAAGGAGCCGAGAATCTCGCGGCCGATCATCTTTCCCGATTAGAAAATCCTTATGAAAATGTGCTCGACCCAAAGGAGATTGATGTGTGCTAAAACACACATCATTTGTACCTCAAAAAATGCTAATAAAATGGACTAAAACACTAAAATATGGATAAATATGTTGCAAAAATGTTTGTAATGTGTTTTTATGTCTTACAGGTACAAAGGATTGAAAACAAAGCAAAAACGGTAATTTTCGGGTGACTTTTGAGGATGTTTTTACGTTTATCGAGGCTCTGACGAAGTCGTTAATATTCCTCGATCACACCATTGGAAAGAGCACAAAATTACGAGTCCAACGGTATCGGCCTTTCATATGTAAACCTTTTTATTTTGAACCTTTTTCATCCCTGTTTGAACCTTTAGTAATAATAAACCTGGTCCATATTAATTAAGGGTTATATAATAAATTTGGCATATAATAACTAGAACCATGCTCTAGCCCAACGGCTAGAGTCATTGGTTTCTACCCAAGATGTCCCGTGTTCGAATCTGCTGAGGGTATTATCCCCTCATATCCACCTCAGCGCCACGTGGCTTGCCACGTCGGATGACACGTCAGCTAGTGGGTCCCACCTGCTGACCTGGCAGCTGACACGTGGCCGACCCGATCTTGATCCGGCCCATGACCCAACCTGACCCGGCCCACGACCAGACCAGACCAGGCTGTTGATTGGCGGTCAACCACCGTTGACCGGTGGTCCGACAGTGATTGACCGGTGGTCCGGCGGTGACCGCCACAGTTGACCGTCGCTGGCCAACATTGACCGCCTCCATTGACCACCGTTGACCGGTGGTTGACCGGTGTTTAACCGGCGTTGACGGTCATTGATCGGGCGTTAACCGGCGTTGAAATTATATGTGGATGCCACGTGGCTTGCCACGTCATGGTAGCTGGCCAATCAGAGGCTACCATGTGGTCATCTAATCATTGGGTAAGAGGTGTTGTTCATAGTATTGCAGGTACGAGGAGAATTATAGAGGAACACGTGGCACAAGCTCATTGGTGGATCGGGTATCTTACAAGCTGACAATGATTGGCATGTATGGCAACTTCCTAGAAATTTCGTAGACACGCTCCTCCGAGCCAAAAGACAATTATACCCTTAGATCTGGTGCAGTGATTGGTGGGATACCTAAAAGGACAAAAATGCCCCTCCCACTTGGTGATTATAAATACAGACGCAGGGAATTCATTTGGGGTGTTAGATTTAGTTTATTTTCAATATAGTGTAGGAGTAGTGTAGCTTATTTTTATGTCTTTTAGCTTATTAGTTTGCTTATTGTAAAAACTTTTATAGCTTATTTAGCTTATTGTAATCCACTCTTTTTAGCTTATTAATGAAGATGTTTTGAAGATTGAAGTGCTTATTTTCTTATGGCTTATTCTTTTTCTAATCCTCTATTTTCTTCTTTTTTCTTTTTAAGCTTATTTTGGCTTATTGTTGCTTCTAGCTTTCTCCTAGCTTATTTCTTACTTCGAATAAGTCTTCCTTTGGCTTATTAGATTTAGATCTAAGCTCATATTATTTAAATAAGCTTTTGCTTATTTTATCTTTTAATCTCTTTTCTTTTCTTTTCTTTTTCAAAAGTGCTTATTGTTTGATTAAGCTCGATTCGAATGCCACCGGGCATTGAGGACGACGATTATGACTCGGAAGGGGATATTCGTTTTCTTGAAGAATTGCTTAATAATGATTCCTTTCCCCTTCCCGAAAATGAGTCATCTAACCTTGATCATTTTTATGATCCGTCATCTTCTCGTCCTCCTCCGAAACCACCGGATGTTGAGATTTGATATTGAGAACAGTTATCATGATTCGGAGGGAGACATAATCAATCTTTAAAGTTTGCTTATAAATGACACTATCCCTAATCTCCCCCCGAGGTATTTTTAGATCATGACCCGAAGAACTTAAAAGATGAACCTGATAATGAAGATTGGTCAAAGTTTTCTACACCGGCATTCATGAGAAAACTTTTTCTCCAACATATGTGAGATTATCCTTTGAGGATCGCCATTATCTTTCTCTCACATTTTTTATCCAAATCTTTCTTCCTTATCTTACTTATTCTATGGATTCTTCTCTTCTTCTCTCCTCCGGGAGTGAAGATACTATTTTTAACCCCGACATCTCCATTTTTAGTTGCTATTCTCTTGAGCCGGTGGTATCTCATCGAATTGGAACTTTCATGTGCTTCAATGTTTATCTAAACATATTGAATGGAAGTCCGATTGAGATTTGCTCTTCCAAATGTTTCGTCCCTAATATATCGATGATATGAGGAAAGTCAAGCTAGAGACTCACACAAAAATAAGCGCTTCTCGGGAGGCAACCCGTGTCTTTTCTTCTTTCTATTTTCTAAATAAATAAGTGTGTGATTTTATAGCCCAAGTGTGGGGGCGTGCTTCTTTCTATGGTATGTGGTTCCATTTTTACAGGATTCCTTAAGATCATGAAGACCCATGCTTTTTTTTCAATCCTCTAATCGCCCGATCTTCGATCTTCTGCTTATTTTGGAATCCTCAGTCCTGATCATGTATATATATTGTGTTTCTCCTTTCACACTTGAAATTTTTTGCATTTGCTTTTTTCATTCCTAAGTGTGGGGGTAAAACCCGATGCTTTTGAACATTAAAGCCAATGTT
>BQNB010112146.1:0-22210 GCA_026074375.1 Tanacetum coccineum
GATTCTGAAGTCAGTAAGTCAGAGAAAAAGAGAGTTGCAGAAGAAGCACTACTTCAAGAAAGCTTCAAGAAGTTAAGGACAGCTCAAGCTTTAGGTTCAGAGCCTTTTCATCAAGAAAAATCAACTGAAGAACCAAAAGAATTATCTGAAGAAGATATTAAGAAGATGCTAGAGATAGTTCCAGTTGAAGAGTTCAGGGTAGAAGCTCTGCAAACTAAGTATCCTATCACTGATTGGGAAATTCATACTGAAGGATCAAGAAAATATTAGAAGATTATCAGGGTTGGAAACATCACAGAGGCATATCAAGGAATTGAAGATATGTTTAAGGCTTTTGACAGAGAAGACCTTGATACTTTATGGAGCTTAGTTATAGAAAAGTTTAGGTTAGTAGAACCTACTGAAGACATGGAAAGAGCTTTATGGGTTGAATTGAAAAGACTCTATGAACCAGAAAAGGAGGATACACTGTGGAAATTACAAAGATATATGCATGATCCTTTGACTTGGAGATTGTATGGATCATGTGCAGTACATCATGTATTTTCAACAAGAGGGCATTGCATCTATATGCTACTAGAAAAGGATTATCCTTTGACAACTGCAGTTATGATGTTGATGCTCAGTAGAAGACTACAAGTGAAAGAGGATAGTGAGATGGCAAGAGATGTTGTATGGATCATGTGTAGTACATCATGTATTTTCAATAAGAGGGCATTGCATCTATATGCTACCAGAAAAGGATTATCCTTTGACAACTGCAGTTATGATGTTGATGCTCAGTAGAAGACTACAAGTGAAAGAGGATAGTGAGATGGCAAGAGACTCAGTCAAGAAAATCTTTATAGAAGCTAACAGATCAAGAAGCTAAAGTGCTTAAAAGAATCCTCTTAGAACCAAAAAGCTTTAATTCAACAAACTTGATGATTTGAAGATAAATCACAAGTTTAGGGGAGGATTGTTGGGAATTAAAGGGCTTCTACAAGTTCATACTGCTCAAAGGACTTAGTATTGCTACTTGAAGATTATACTGCTAGTGAAGATTAAAGTATATAAACTAAGTCATTAGTACTGCTAGTTATAATATTGGTACTGCTAGTTATAGTTAGTACTGTTAGTACAATGTTAGTGCTGTCAGTGTAAATTAGTACTGTTAGTTAGTTTATTAGTACTGCTTATGTGATATGCATGAGTTAAATTAGGAATAGATATGCATGATCACTTAACGTGTTTTGTAAGCCTATTAGGGTTTTTCCTTGGTGTATAAAAGGAACCCTTATGGCATAGTTAGATACATAGATAGAGATACAAAAATAGAAAAACACAATAGTTGTTAGGCAAAACATATAGTTGTTTTGTGATTTGTTTAATATAGTGAAAGTTCTTATGTTTTTTGATATTGTTCTTGTTATTCTTCTGAGTATATAAAGATTAATTCCGCATAATCTTTACATATACACCACCAGGTTTCTATCATAGTTGTTTTAAATTTATCTAAGATAACTAAAGCTTTAACAGGCTAATCAAAGATCTACAAGAGATCAACAAGTGGTATCAGAGCGGTTTACCATTCATAGAATAGCGGTTTGACATTAGCAGTTTGGTTACTGTTCCCGTGGTTTGAGCTATTGTTTTAGACTATTGGACTCCTTTAACACTTGAACTACTTTCAAACTTAAACCTTTACAAACCACAACAACAAAAACACTTAATTTCACTTCACCATTTTTAACATACAATCACTAATCATTGATCGATCCAATCATATCATTTCATAATAAGTTAAAATGTCCAACCAGTCAGAAGATGTCCAAGCATCAAGTTCTGATACCCGCCCACCAATGCTTGACATGACTGATTTTGAGTCATGGCAACAACGAATTCGATTATATTGTAAGGGTAAAGATCATGGAGAGTACATTCTTCAGTCTATTGATGAAGGTCCATTCAAGATGGGACGGTGTAGAGATGAGATTGCTTCATGTACTGATGCTCCTTATCTAGGCCCAGAACGAGACAGAGTGGTTGCAGACCTTTCACAAGCTGAAAAGGATAGACTTAGAGCCGACATTCGTACAACGAATATCCTTCTTCAAGGTTTGCCAAGAGACATCTACAAACTCATTAACCATAACACGGATGCTAAGGATATTTGGGATAATGTGAAGATGTTATTGGAAGGTTTTGAATTGACTAAAGATGACCATGAATCTCAGCTGTACGATGGATTTTGTCACACCCCCAAACGGAACCTGGACAGAAAACACATGTCCGGGGGCGTGACGTCATAATATTCATCACACAAGATCAAAGGGAACGAACACTAATGGATGTTTTGAAAATCATAACTCGTTGCGTTGTTTAAAAATAGACAAGTTTTACAAGATTCAAAAGAAATTAAACATTTGTGGAAGTGTAAGTAAAATGTAGCGGAAGCATAATTTGGTTTTCAAAAGACAACGAGAATGAATGAGAAATAAAGTCTTGATAAATGGTATCATATTGCACGTAGACTCCACTTAGCACGTCAAAGAAGTCCAAAGCTAATCACCTGAGAAAAGCATGCTAAAATGTCAACATAAAGTTGGTGAACTCATAAGTTTGAATTTAGTATTAAAAGTGGACCACAAGTTCACAGTACGCACGTAACAGTTATAGGAGATAAAACTTCACATAAAAAGAATTTACTGTTGCGCTAAGCTTATGACACTGAAGCTCAATTAAAAGGAAGCATATTATATGCCAAACAAGAATTAATTGCCCTAAAGGTATCTGACCAAGATCACCTAGTGAAATCCGATATGGTATATATCCGTTTATCGGGAGTTCCGTGGGTAGTGAGCGCTACTCACCTGGATAGGGATAATTAGTCCCAATAGATCTATTTACAACATTCGCGCTTACTCAACCAGCCATTCGGTCAAGAAATTAACGGTTCATGATAATTCAGGCATTAATGGTCTATTCGCAACTTAGGCAACACGTAATCAGAAAAAGGAAACATAAAGAAACTGTGTCCATAGTTTAAAAACAAGTAATGTTTCTCACCCCAAAGTAGTAAAGTAAAAGTAGAAAAACGTGGGGCTATGAACTCACCTTAGCAAGATGAGCGAACAGTAAATCACGTAAATGAAAGATGATATAGAAATCTAGCCGCGACCTAGATAAATAACGCGTCTTAGGAAAAAGGGAAGTATACGAAACTTGAACGAATTGATGTAACAAAAAAAGACATCCATGGGTGTTTGTGCTTTGGTTAAATTAACAAAACATGACTAAATATAATCATAAATTTGTCGTTAAGTTTCGGCGTTTAACTAAAAAAAATACTATTTTTAGTAAGTTTCTATTTTAGGAAAGTTTTTAGTTTCGGGACGTTAATACCGTCCCCTATATTTGCTAAATACATATTTCCATAAACGCCCTGGGGAAACCTAAACGTCTAACCATTATGTCTACCTCACTAATATTTACCAACCTTACTATATTTGGAAATCTTAACGCTTTCCCTAAAATATGTTAATGACGTTTCATATGAACCTAATCAATATATATATGTGTTACTATATGTTTTGCTAATGTTTTAAAAGCTCAATTATGTCCGAAAGTGTCTGAAATCCCGATTACTATTCACATCAGCACACTATTCACTTATTTTGCGAAAAACGTGTCAAGTTTCATTTCGCTATATCTTGGTCATTTTAAATCCGTTTTAATGTGCGATATATGAAAACCTATCTACTCGAAACGAGCCTTCAAAAGACTACCTTCTCGCCTAATGAAAACATTTTTAAGTCGACCAAAACCTCAAAACAAATTCGGATCAGCAACATCATTTTTCATAAAAGCTTCCAAAAATTCCACCAAACTTCACAATAGTGCCTAATCTAGCCTAATCTCCATTCACAACTAATCCACAACAAAATCATACCTAAATCTATCCTAATCCCTTCATTTCTATTGTTGCAACTCACATCTCAACTCACCTTACCAAAAACATAAAGAAATAAACATATTACTTCCACTTTTATAAAAGATGTCAAGATGTTATTTTATTTCCTTTTGAAAAATCAACACAAACACCATAGGAATCATAGATCTATGCAAGCACATAAACATATATAGAAAGAAATAAAGTATCAAAAGAAAGATCAAGAAATGCTTACAAGAATGAAGAACAAGAAGCAATAACACAAGATCTATACCCAAAATCACTAGATCTTAAAAAACCCCAAATAAAATTAGAAACCCTAACTTTTGGATCTTGAGAAAACCTTTAAATCAAAGAACCAATACTTCAAACCACCTTAGAAAATCTTAGAAATGAACTTGGTATACTTGCATCTTGCTAGAAATCAAAGATATAGAAACCCTATATGGGTGTGTTTTTTGCCATGAGCTAGAGAGAGGGGAAAGAGAAATGAGAGATTTTTGATGAGGCTATGAAATGAAGTGAAACCCTAAGTTACAATATGTGTATGTATTTATAAGACAAGAGATGGTCTAGGTTTTCATGGGTCTAAGTATCAAATGACCAACACACACCAAAGGTGTGTGTACACCTTGCTCGGCCGAAACATCCCCACAAGGACCATTTGGTTCAAATTTTAAGTCATGATTCATATTATGTGCATAAGTTGGTCAAATGTACAAGTCAAACTTCTTACATAAGTGTAAGAGATCACATGAATAGGTTAGCATGGTAAGTGTGCATGAGAATGACACTCTCATGTGTCACTATCTTATGCTTACATGAGCATATGCATGGGAATTCCAATAAAAGATGCTCTTGAATTAATTTCAAGACTTATGGTTGCATTTGGTTTGGTTTAGGCGTTCGATTTTTAATAGAGGGGGAGGGTGAATGAAATTTTTGACTTATCAACATGGGATGAATGATAACTAAAGTTTACACGAAAAGATTTTGGGTTTCCAGGGTTCCGTTAGGTCAACCGCAAATTAAACGTTAGAACGTATAAATAAGTATCGGAAGGGATCGCAAACTACAAAACACTTAAAAAAATATAAAATAGCTCATATAATATCTAAACTAATCAAGATCCGATGTCGGAACGCTTCCGGTGACGTTTTTCAGAATTACGCGAGTTAACTTCCCGGTAAACCGCCAGATTCAAACGTAACGTATAATGTCAAAGATAATGATCGGAAAAGTTTAAAATATTGACCTAAAATTTTTGGGGTGTGACATTCTTCCCCCATTAAGAGATCTTTGTCCTCAAAGTTTAAGACGTGGACGAAGGGTTAACGAAAAGATGATGGTACTTTTTCTTCATTTGGTCTTCGCGCTCCTAAGTAAACTCAGAACCTCGCCTCGAATTCCAATGGACTTTCACAATTGGAATGCGGTTTTGCTTTAGCCGTTTAACTTCTCAATCTATAATTTCAACTGGTTCTTAAATGAAATTAAGCTTGTCATCAATCTGGATTTCATCCAACAGAATAGCTAGGGGTTCGTCTACGAGACACTTCTTCAGATTGAAAACATGAAAAGTATTATGAACTCGGCTTAATTGCTCTGGGAGTTCAAGTCGATAAGCAAGCGTTCCTAATTTAGCAAGAATCTTGAAAGGTCCAATATAACGAGGGTCCAGCTTCCCCCGTTTTCCAAAACGTATCACCCCTTTCCATGGCGACACTTTCAACATGACATTATCTCCAACCTCAAATTTTAATAGCTTACGTCTCCTATTGGTGTAGCTCTTCTGTCTATCTCGTGCAACTTGAATATGCTTTTTGATCTGAATGATTTTCTCAGTTGTTTCATGAACAATTTCCGGACCAGTGAGCTGAGCGTCTCCAACCCCAGCCCAACAAATAGGCGATCGACATTTTCGGCCGTAGAGAGCTTTAAACGGTGCAGCTTTGATGCTAGTGTGATAAGTGTTGTTGTAAGAAAACTCCACCAAAGGTAGGTGTCTATCCCAACCTTTCCCAAATTCAATCACACAAGCCCGCAGTATGTTCTCCAAGTTTGGATGGTCCTTTCACTTTGGCTATCAGTCTGTGGATGGTAAGCCGTACTTATATCCAATTGAGTACCTAGGGCTTTGTTCAGTGATTACCAGAAATGAGATGTAGATTTACTGTCTCGATTAGAAAAAATCAAAACCGACACTCCATGCCTCGATACTACTTCCTTTAAGTATTATCTCGTCAAATTCTCCATTGAGTCGGTTTCCTTCATTGGTAAGAAATGAGCGGATTTTGTGAGTCGGTCAACAATTACCTAAATTGTATCTTGACCAGACGGTGTCTTTGGTAACTTGGTGACAAAATCTATAGTAATGTTTTCCCATTTCCATACCGGGATTTCAGGTTGAACCAACAAACCAGATGGTTTTTGGCATTCGGCCTTGACTTTGGTATAAGTCAAACACTTTATTGACGTAGGTGGCAATCTCTGCTTTCATATTCGGTCACCAATACAGTTTCTTCAAGTCTTGGTACATCTTGTCGGATCCAAGATGAATTGAATATTTTGACTTATGCGATCCATGCATAATCAACTCCCTTAAGTTACCTCGACAAGGCATCTAACTTCTCCCATTCAAGCACCACGTTCCATCAGTACGTTGCTCTAGCTTCTTAATCATACCACACAGATCTTCAATTCCATAATCTGCCTCCTTTCTCGCCTCAACTTGAGCGTTTAAAATTTAAACAGGAAGGTTCAGACCAATTGTCATAACCAAAGTTCAAACTTGTAGTGGCTTTTTCCGTTCCTTTCGGCTCAAGGCGTCTTCCACCACGTTCGCTTTTCCTGGGTGATAACAAATCTCGCAGTCGAAATCACTTAACAACTCTAACCATCTAAGTTGTCTCATGTTCAACTCTTTCTGATCTAGAATATGCTGCAACCTCTTGCGATCAGTGAACACAACGCATTTCGTGTCGTACAAATAATGTCTCCACATTTTGAGAGCAAACACTACATATCCAAGTTCTAAGTCTTGTGTAGTGTAATTCTTCTCATGAATCTTAAGTTGGCATGACGTGTAGGCTATGAATTTCTCCTTTTGTATCAGAATTGCGCTCAACCCTTTGTGAGAAGCATCACAGTAAACCATGAAGTTTTCACTTCCTTTGGGCAAAGATAAGATCGGTGCACTACATAACTTCTGCTTCAACAGTTGAAATAAAGCTTTTGCCTTTTTGGTCTAATCAAACTACACGTTCTTTTGAGTCAACTTCATCATAGGTTTGGCAATCTTCGAGAAACCTTTGATAAATCGTCGGTAATAGCCGGCAAGACCTAGAAATTGATGAATTTCTGTTGGAGTCTTGGGCGATGCCCAATCCTTGATGGACTCAATCTTAGCTGGGTCCACGTGAATGCCTTCACTATCAATCACGTAACCGAGAAACTGTACCCTTAACAGCCAAAAATCGCATTTCAAAAACTTGCCGTACAATTCTTCCTTCTTAAGCAACTCCAAAATTAACTTAAGATGTTTTTCATGCTCTTCCTTGCTCTTGGATTAGATCAAGATGTCATCAATAAAAACGATCACGAATTTATCTAAGTATGGTTTGCACATTCGATTCATCAAGTCCATGAATACTGTCGGCGCGTTTTGTCAATCCAAAAGGCATTACATGGAACTCGTAGTGGCCATAACGAGTCCTAAACGCCGTCTTTAGAATATCCTCGTCACGAAATCTGAGTTGATGATAACCAGACCTCAAGTCGATCTTCAAGTAGACACTTAATCCTTGCAACTGATCAAACAAGTTGTCAATTCTCAGAAGTAGATATTGGATTTTAACAGTCAGCTTGTTCAGTTCGCGGTAGTCGATACACATCCGAAAAGATCCATCTTTCTTTTTAACAAACAAGACCGGGGCTCCCCAGGGTGAGGAACTCGGTCTTATAAATCCTTTGTCAGAAAGTTCTTGCAGTTGAGTAGACAATTCATGCAGTTCTGACAGTGCTAATCTATACGGGGCGCGTGCTACAGGTGCAGCACCAGGGACCAAGTCAATTTGAAATTCAACTTGTCGCATTGGTGGTAATCCAGTCAAGTCTTCGGGAAAGACCTCCGAAAGTCCCGTACAATCGACATGTCCTCAAGTCGCTTCTCCTCCAACTTGTCTTTGGTTTCCTTTTTCGTAATTTAAGCCAAAAAATTTGGGCAACCTTTCTTAATGCATTTCTGAGTCTTAGTGCACGATATAATGCTTAATTTCGACTTCTTTCCTTTGCCACTTCTATCACCTTAGACTATCAAAACTTCATCTCCATAAGGAATCCACACACCCTTTTCATCGCAAACGATCACCACATGATGAATCGCTAACCAGTCCATGCCGATGATGACGTCGAAACTACCAAGTTCTACTGGCATTAGGTCAATATTGAATGGGTGACCTAGTAAATCCTAACGTACAGCCTCTAAGTATGGTATTAGATCCTATTAGCCTTCCGTTAACTAGCGCAATAGGGTACTTAATGTCTAAGATAAATGGGACGATATCACTTAGAAGGATAAAAACTATGGGTGCGAAATTTCTGTCAGCTAGGTTCTAGGTATTTTCAATGATTATGTCCTTTGCCTTATTCCATGACCATTAGAAACTTGGACGGTGAAGAAATTTCCTAATTTTTTTTGATTCTAACCCAACGAATAAGGATAAGTCTATTATGTTCTAAAATCTTAAAATCCGTAACTACCGTGACTACAAGTGATGTGATTCCAGTCTCTCGGCTAAGGGTATAATCTTCCTATATAATAAAATTAAGAAAGTCCACTTAGTTAAGACGCTTCCGAATACAAATACACATGACCAACACAACTCACAATACACACGCAAACTATTGGCAAAACACGAATTCGAGGAAGAAAATATCCCCTTTGAAATTGTAATGAAGAGAAAAGAAACTAGAAATGGAAGGTGAAGGTAAATTGACAAAATTTTATAGTGACTACTCTCAGCATGACATGGTCCTTCCTGAATTATACATAGGTGATCATGCTATGTATAATTTAGGACTAACGATGGAATACTTATTTCGTCAAGCTAGTATTATGTTTAAAAATGTATATGGTATAAACAATAGGGTTTATAAGTTAGCAAAACAGTTTGTATAGACGAATACAAAGTAATTTATATAACGACATGAGATTATTTTGTAGGATTGTGTAAAATAATTTAAGAGGTGATATTGAAACAGTTTACGAGACAATCACGGGACAGTTGACTATGTGATAGTAGGGGTTTATAATCATAGCAACAATTAGTTTACGAGTTGACAACCAAATAGTTTATAAAGTGACAACGAAATAGTTTACAAAAGACCATGAAATAGTTCATATGATGGTTTATAATATGACAATGAATTTTTTTACGAGATGACACAAGAATAGTTTATAAAACGATAGCAGCAAAATGATTTTAAGAGCGATTTAAGGAGTAGCTTACATAAATAAATAGAGAAATTGAGTGTAACTGACAGAATCGTCATGACATATACATTAATAGGAAATTTAAAACATCCACTTAATACAATGAAATTTATAAAAAAAGTACTAATGCGAATATAGTTTAAGAAGGCTTTAACTTAGGTCACTAGGTAAGGCAAGAAGATCTCTTCTTAAGCATTAGTCTTGACTTTGACGACACTAGAGTTCTCGCGAGCTTTTTCCTTTAAAATTTGGTTCCCTTGGTTCTAATTTCTCAACTTTTGGCATTCATCCCTAAAATGTCCCAACCTTCTACATTCATAGTAAGTGATGGTGGCCTTTGGAATTGCCACATGGGCTCTATTGTTCATTGCAGTGATGGAAGCCTTGCAATCCCTAGTCATGTGGCCAACCCTCTTACAGTTACTACACTTCACTGTATACGGCCCAACATGATGCAACTTACACTTGTTGCAGTAAGGAAAATTCCCAGCATAAGCCTTCTTTCCATTGGCTCCAATAGTGTAAGTCCTTTCCACATCTGGTTTCTTGAAGGGTGGTTGTTGTGGCACTCGGTTATCCTTTGGTTGGTTCTCAAACTTCCTCTTGTTGTTAGTATTATTTTCTACCGTGGTTTCTTTCCGTATGACCTAATTTATCAGATCGTGAGTCATTCGGATTTTTATCTCGTAAATCGCAATAGCTTCAATAGCATCAGTAACTCGTTGGACCATAATCTGGTCAATCTCCGCAGAACTCATTCCTTGTCTTGATGCTGACATTTTCTTCAAAATCAAAAGAAGTAAAAGAAAGATAAAGTAAGTCGGTTTCCTAAAGTCGTGTTTCCAAAAATGGAATGTTATGAGGTGACGGGTTAAGCTTGAGTTTGAATTAATCGGCATGATTCTAGAAGTTACGAGAAGTAAGAAAATGAAGACGTAACGAGATGATGTAGTATCAGAAGAATATCACAAGTTTCGATGTTATGTAAAATAGTATTATGTAAATTCATAAAAAGTTTTAAAGACCATCGTATTACTCATGATGTTTTAGAAATAAACGAGGTCATTGTGTCACTCACAATGTTTTAGAAAAGTTTAGTATTTATATAGAAAACTTCTATCTTAAAAAGGATGAGGGGATATACGTAAGAAAAATGTAAACGCAGAGAAAAGATAAACACAAAGTAACATATACGCAGGGAAGATGAACGTATGGCAGAGGTAAATCCATATCATAGTAGGCTCAAGGCAAAATGATGTATAAAGTAATTATGGCAATATGTGTAACACCCCCAAATTGGGTCGCAGCGGAATATGAGTATCCGGGAGCGTTACATCATAGATCAATAGCACAAGATATGAGAATGACCTCTAAAAGAGTCGTTGGAAATACGATACATTGGATTTATTAAATTATTTAATACAAAGCATAACGGCTTAAATTGTTCAACTTTTGATAAACAAGATTTTAGATCATAACAAGTATCCCCAAATGTAATGACTCCAAATCTTTAATGCATGACTCCCCAAAAGAGTGACCCCAATGTATCCTTAGCACCTCGTGCCTCATTGACCTGAGAAGAACATGCTTTAAAACGTCAACATAAAGTTGGTGAACTCATAGGTTTGTGTAAATATAATGTAGGACCGCAAGATTTCCAAGTGTATGATAATGCAACAGATGCAAACATCACAAAGTGTAATTACATGTTCCTAAGCTCATGACACTGAAGCTCAACATGTATGAATTACAATATAAACTGTCTACATTGCCCGGGATGATGTTCTAACCCGCAACATCCGAATTCGACATGGTATATGTCCGTTGTCCGATACACCAGCACAGTGAGCGCTACTCACCCGAACGGGGATGTCAATCCCAAATATATCAATTTATAACATTCGCGCTCCCATAAAGAAATTGACAGTTCATGATATTGGGCTCAGAGGGTTATCGCTACTTAGGCAAACACATAATCATGAATAAAATGTACACTTGCGTCCTATTTGTAAAACAAAGCATGTTCTCACCCCAAAGATGTAAATCATTTAAATAAATTGTAAAGCATGGGGTTATGAACTCACCTCAGTAGGTAGTCCTCTGTGAATAATAAATATATCCAAGTATGGCATTTGAATCACACCATCAAATACCTAAGTAAATACAGCCAGTCTTAGTCTACAAGTTTAAACGAACGACTTAATGCATAAACTACAATAAATTGCTAGTTTATATAAACTGTTATCACTTGCGTGGTGGTGGACATGTTTATTGTATTTGGCTTTACTTGTTGGCTCTTAGGAATGTATATGACTACACACGTACAAGTATATGTATAAGTGTCATAAATAAATACATGTATATTTACTAAACCGTGTTTTAGTTTGCATAATATCCGATAAATGTTATAACTTGTCTGATGCGTTAAGTGTTTATTAAAATCACTTCCATTCATAAAATACCCTTACATTTTCTATATTTACAAAAACAGTCCTTATGTTTATGAAAATAGGTTATTTACATTTTAAACCCTTAGGTTTCCATATTTACACTTTTAGTCCTTCAACTTACAAGAGTTACACTTTAGATCCTTATAAGTTCCAAGCAGTCCCTTAAGTTTCAGAAATGTCAAAAGCAGTCCCTAGACTTATAAAAATCAGTTTGACAGTTTTAACCCTAAAGTTTCCATTTTGACACTTTTAGTCCCTTAACTTGTAAAAATTATATTTTAAGCCTAATTAAGTTCTAACAAGTGACAATAGGTTTTATCAAACTCCAATAAGTCATATAAGTTGTAACAGCTTATAAATAAGTTCAGATGAGCTTATTTGAGCTTATTGGGCTCGTTAGCCCAATAATTTTAACCCAAAAGGTTTCAAAAAATCCATTAAAGTTTATAACATGATCCAACTTATTTTTCAAGTCGTAATAAGCACTTATGGGTCTGTTTAAGCTGTTTTTACTTTATGGATTATTCCATAAGCTATAAGCTCTCGGTAATGAGCTTTTGGGCCCATTAAGAGTTCGTTAAGGGTTTTTAAAGTGTGGGCTTATTTCCAAGAGGTCCAATGGTCTTTCTATGTCTATAATAATCTCAATTAAGCTGCATAAGCTCACAAACAAGCTGTTCAAGCTTATTCGTGGCTTATGGACTCATGTTTGGCTATAATAATAGGTTGCCAAGCCTATTAAGGGTCCGGTTAGGCTTATATTTTGTATTAGGGTTCGTATAAGTCAAATAAGTAAATTAGACCCCTTAATAAGCTCAAGCGGCCTATTGGGCCTGTCTGGCCCATTAGTGGGCTGTTGGGTTTAAAGGAGTCCAATAGTGGCCCGTTTAGCCTATTGGTGATATTAGGGGTTTTTTAAGATTACTAGTAACCAAAATAAGCTCATTTAGCACACATAATGGTCGTGTTTATCACATGCAATCGTCCAAGTAGCTCGTATACACCTTCCTACGCCAAACCATCATGTTTTTCACGTAAAGTTTACATGTGTAATTGACATTAATGTAATTCGCATGTAAGTGTTTCTCTTTTAAAGTAACTAATTAAGCCTTAACTCTTGATAAGTCTCGTTTTATATTTGTTACACATTTTAGCACCACACAAGAGATTATATACATGTATACATTGCGTGAAACATGTATGGTTGTATCATGCACGTATATGCTCATGTTAGTTTGTTAATTACAAACTAACGTGACTAAATGACTAGCAAACAAAGAAAAAAAAGTATGACATGAACACGTATAAGCTTAGTATGCGACTTACAAAGGTCCTAGTGTCTTGGTTTCGAGTTGGAACGTGTAGAATGACAACCTAAATCGTAATGAACGATTGTATAACAAACCCAAAGCTTCAAAGCTTATCAAATACCCAATCTTGGCTTGTGTACCTTCCTATGTCCTTGTACAAAATCCTAGTTTCCCTTGTATGCTTGAGTGAGCTTAGTAGTGAAAATAAGGGTGCATATAGGTTCGGTTATTGGCCCGAATACAAGAAGAGTGTAAGAGAATGGTTTTTGCTTAGAGAGTTGTTAAGTGTTTGTAAGAAGTGTTTTGTGTCATGCATGAGTGGGTTTATATAGGTTTTAGGATTAGTTAGCTTCCTAGTTCTCATTTCCAAACCAAATCGTGCCCTTAATAGTGGTTTTATGGTTTCTAGTTAGCTCAAATGGTTTTTTGGTAATACCTCCTAGTACATCTCTTAATTACAAGAGTATGGTACAAGATATCTTAAGATTTAACAAATCTTATGGGTTGTGTGTTGTTGCTTTTGGCCGCGGTTATCAAAGCAAGGAAAAAGGATCCAAGTTGGTTATTACACGATGGGTTTTAGGCTAATTGGGAACATTAAGGACACTCTTTAATTAACCTAGGATGTACATGTACTTAGGAAGATTTCTAGTTGTTTAGGCATGTGGGACAAGTAAGTTTATGGGTTTTATTTACCCATATCTGGCCAACATGACTCGTTAACATAAGAATTGAATAATTTTTGTGTTTAAGGATTAAAAGTGGGTATTGGTTTGAGTCAAGGTAAGTCTAGGTACTTCCGGAGTATGTCTAAAGGTATTTTATTGTGAAATGTAAGCCTTTTACGTGACCAATAAAAATAAAACACGCAAAGTCAATAATTATTTTCCTAATAATTACCTAACACTTGCTTGACGTAAACCTTAATTTATTTGGTGACCGTTTACGTTAAATGATTATTTCTAGTCTACGCGATTTAGCTTAAAAGTTAAATTAAAAGTAAACGCGTATCAGACTAAAATAAATAGTGAAGAATAATAGGAGTCATAAAATGACCTGAAGTTGAGAAATGTTATAGACTACACCTGTTAAAAGAGCTTTGTCCTCAAAGCTTAAGACCTTGTAGTGGATGACGAAGCCCGGTTTATGAAAAGCTGTGGGTATTTTTGTTTGAACGAATCTTCACGTTCCTAGGTGAACTCAAGACCTCTCCTAGAGTTCTAGCGAACCTTAACCAATGGTATCTAGCTTCGCTTTAATCGTTTGATCTCCCGTTCCATGATTTCAACGGGCTCTTCCACAAACTGGAGCTTATCGTCAATATGTAGTCCTTCCAATGGAACGACTAATGGTTCGTCGGAATAACATTTCTTTAGGTTGGATACATGAAATGTATTGTGAACTCAGCTCAGCTCTTGAGGGAGTTCAAGCTTGTAAGCAACGGATCTAACCTTTTCCAGTACTTTGAAAGGTCCAACATATCTCTTTTTTCGGTCATGAGTGGCTTGAATCCTTTACTTGATCTGAATGATCTTCTCGATCGTTTCTTGGACTAAATCTGGACCGGTGAGTTGAGCTTCTCCGACCTCGGCCCAACAAACAGGTGAACGATACTTTTGACCATACAGTGCTTCAAATGGTGCAGCCTTGATGCTAGCATGATAACTATTGTTGTATGAAAACTCGACTAGTGGCAAATGCTTAATCCAGCAAATTTCTAAAGTCGATCACGCAAGCACGTAGCATATCCTCGAGAGTTTGAATAGTCCTCTCACTTTGTCCATCCGTCTCTAGATGATAGGTTGTGCTCATATCCAAGCTAGTACCCAAGGCCTTCTGGAGTGACTTCCAGAAATTTGATGAGAATATAGGGTCACGATCACAAATGATCGAGACATGTATTCCATGTCTTGTGACTACCTCCTTTAGGTACATCCTTTCCAACTTCTCCATGGGGTTGTTTTCCCTCATGGGTATGAAGATAGCAGACTTCGTGAGTCGGTCAACAATCATCCAAATGGTGTCATGACCTTGTGTCGACTTGGGAAGCTTTGTGACAAAATCCATAGTGATATTGTCCCACTTCCATTGGGGTATCTTGGGTTGTACCAACAATCCCGATGGTCTTTGATGTTCAGCTTTGACCCTAGTACACGTCAAACATTTGCTAACATAGGTGGCGATGCCGGCCTTCATATTGGGCCACCAGTATAGCTTTTTCATGTCTTGATACATTTTGTCAGAACCCAGATGGACAGAGTATTTTAATTTGTGGGACTCGTGCATGATTACGGTCCTTAAATCACCATAACATGGCAATCAACTCCTACCATTTAAGCATAGGGTTCCGTCGGCACGGGGTTCCAACCTTTCCTTCGATATATCCATCCTGATCATACCTCCTACGTCTTCATTCTTGATGTTCTCTGGTTTCTGTGCTTCCATTTAAGCTTCTAAAATTTGTTTAGGAAGATTCAAACCAATAGTAATGACTAAGGCTCGAACTCGTAATGGATCAATCTGTTCTTGACGGCTTAAGGCATCAGCCACTACGTTCGCCCTCCCTGGGTGATAACGAATTTCGCAGTCGTAATCACTGAGCAACTCTAACTAACGACGTTGTCTCATGTTCAACTCCTTTTGATTGAGAATGTGTTGTAGACTTTTGTGGTCGGTAAACACAGTACACTTGGTTCCATACAGATAATGTATCAAGAGTTTTAGAGCAAACACTATTGCACCAAGTTACAAATCATGAGTAGTATAATTTTTCTCGTGAATCTTCAATTGTCGCGATGCATAAGCAATCACCTTTTCGTTTTGCATCAATACCGCACCCAACCCTTTATGCGACGCATCGCAATAAACAATGAAGTTCTTGGCTCCTTGAGGGAGAGCTAAAATAGGTGCGTTACACAATTTATTTTTCAATGTCTGGAAGGCTGCTTCTTGCTTGTCACCCCATTCAAAGGCGACCTTCTTCTAAGTAAGTTTGGTCATTAGCTTAGCAATTTTTGAAAACCCTTTGACGAATCTCTGATAATAACCGGCAAGACCTAAAAATTGTCGTATCTCTATAGGAGTCTTGGGAGATGCCCAATATTTTATGGATTCGATCTTGGTGGGATCTACGTAAATGCCTTGACTATCAATCACGTGACCGAGAAATTATACTTTAAGGATCCAAAATTCACATTTAGAGAATTTTGCATACAACTCCTCTTTCTTACGCAATTCTAGAATTGCCTTAAGATGTTCTTCATGTTCCTTCTTGTTCTTTGAATAGATTAGTATATCGTCGATGAAGACAATTACAAACTTATCCAAGTATGGCTTGCACACCCGGTTCATGAGATCCATAAATACCGCCGGTGCGTTCATCAAACCGAATGGCATAACTTGGAACTCGTAATGACCATACCGAGTTCTAAATGCCATCTTCGGAATATCTTCTTTACGTACTCGAAGCTGATGATAACCCGATCGCAAGTATATCTTACCCTACTAAACAACACCCATCTCAACAACATCGTACATATCTCAGTTATCTTCCTATCCACCCTATACATCCAACCCATTTTGTTCTCCTGAAGTCTAACCTCATCATCCCACAAACCATAACAAAACCTAACCTCCAATACATACTTGTCCTCACTCGCACCACCGATCATATGCACTCCACACCTCTCCTCTCTCCTTACTGCAATGTCTCCAATTATCAGATAGAATTATCCATACTATACCACTAGACACTAGTCATCTAAACTCAAAATAATCTCAGTAGATATTATAACTCTCCCATATCTATAGTCTCCCCTGTCTAAGAACTCCTTAAACCTGACACGTACTACCACTTGTCCAGAATACATCTTATACGCTCACCACGCATAGTCCCCCATGCATATCGTCCCCCCAACCATATCTCATCTCGTGCCCTAATCCTCTTGTCCAGCACGCTGATACCCCCTCTCCCTACTGAGTCAATTTAACCTGCTTATCGCCCATAATCACGTTCTCTCTAATAATTGCCATAGTCCTGATTATATAGACTACTAAACTTCTAACTATAACTCGCAGACAGACTGTCTAAACCGTAGTCTAACGAGTCACCTATCTTGTCACCCCCCTGCCCCCCAGAGAGACAGAAGATCACAACCCCCTGCAGTCGCTATGATCCCCCTATGCACTCTCTAGACTAACAATCTAGATTTATGCATGAATTTGTAGGAGTTGTCGAATTGACTCGAATTGTGACGTATACGAGAGATCCGCCTAGATCTCTGATTATACTTTCAAGATACGTTATGATTGGAGAGTCATACAGGTTCAGTACCTAGATGTCACACATGTGCCTCTGTTCACTCACGAAGCTACTCTCTTCTCCGTCCCGAGCGAAGAGCTGAGTCTAGTAAGCGTCTGACTCTGTGTACAGAAGTTAATCCATCAAATGTGTATGATTATAAGTCTCGCATACCCCCTACTCACCCTCCTGCTGTTGTCTCTAGCAGAGTATATGTTAGAGAGCTCTGTTGAGAGTCGAGAGCTAATAAGGTTGTTTTCTAGAAGCTGACTAGAGAACAGTCGAAACTAGTACTTATATACCTACATGGAGTTTAGTGGTGTGTAGGAGTGTAATGAAGATTGTAGTTTTAGATGTCTTGTACGTAAACGTGGCTATCAAGTAACATAGTGTTATATTCGCGAGATAATTCTCAAGCTAGTCTGCGTGCAAGTAGGCAAGATAGATCTCATGAGTCGTGGGTACTGTATCATCTACAGTGTATAGAGACCGCCTCTCTCTTAATCAAAGACTACTAATCCCTGTAGTCACAGGCAACCCGACAGCGTTTCATCTCTATATTCGCTTCATATCTAATTCGCCAACCATAGTCCGGTTGGTTTAGAAGGAATATACCGTATACAGACCCAGTCACGCTCGTCCCGCGCGCGTCTTCGGTTCCCGGCACTCTGGCCCACCACCAAATCTGCCTACACTGATGGCCCGATTCTTTGCCATTCCACGTTTGAGTGACCACAGTCCATTCTTCAACTTAGGCAATCTTTCTTGTAATGCCCTTGAACACCACATTCATAACAAGTGGCAGCATTTTGAGTTGCTTCGGAGTTCCCACGATTGTTGTTATTATTGTTGGGACCAGAACTCCTACAGTCACGAGCCAGGTGACCAACTTTCTTGCACTTATTACACCTGGGAGCACATAGCCCTTTGTGGTGATAGTTGCATTTGGTACACAAAGGTAGTGATCCCGTGTACTCTCTCTTTTTACCAGGCCCAACAGTGTAAGCTCGCCTAGTGTTCTGCCTCTTGTTTTGTTGTTGGTACCCTTGATTGTTCCCAACATTAAATTCCAACTTCCTCTTCTGCTCAGCTTGTCTTTCAGTGATAGTGAGAACTTTTTGATCCATCTGATCATTAGCAAACTCAATTGCTTTCTCCATTGTCTTGGGCTGATATGACATTACATTTCCTCGAATCATATCAAGAAGTCCACCAACATATTTCTCAACTTCTTCCGATTCCTTGTGGAACATCCTTCCACACATCAATGCAAGCTCTTGGAAACGCAGAGTATAACTCGCGACATTGGTACCTTTTACTTTTAGGTTACAGAGCTCAATTTCCAATTTCTTGATTTCACCTCTTGGGCAGTATTTGTCCGTCATCATCTTCTTTAGTGTCTTCCAGTCCATAGCATAAGCAACATCTTGTGTAACAGCCTTCATGTGGGAGTTCCACCATGTTAGCGCATTTCCAAGGAAAGTGCAAGTAGCGAACTTAACTTGGTTCTCTATAGCACAGTTGCTAATGTGGAAAACTGATCCTTTCAAACCATTGTGCTAGTACAACCAACTCTTCAGTACCTTATACCTGCGCTAAGGGCTGACAATTCCGAATTCTTATGTTCACGTACACTCACGCGGAGTGCGTGTACTTCCTCTAGTTTTAGTGCCAGAATTGTGGCTACCGTCGCCATGACCATTAGTGCTATTTCGAAGATTTTCATGGTTAGCAAGTGCTGCAGACACTCTTGCTTCGATCAATTGCTCAACAGCAGCAACTGTCATTGGGGCAGCAGCCGCCGCAACAACAGCAGCAGTGGCAGCAGCAGCCCTTGCAGCAGCAGAGGTTCTTTTTGGTGGCATGTTGTTCTAAATCACAACAATATAAAACACGTGAGCTTTCATAAACATCACAACATGACATGGGTGCAATATATATAACAAGATCACATCACACGGGCGATTATTAAACATGGCTGGGATCACAAAACATAACAGAATTGAATTCGACCATAACATAAAACAACACTTTATATATATCACAATTCACCAGAGATTATATAACAGACTGGGATCACAACACATAACAGAGAATTGAGATCGACATGACATAATACAACACATCATATATAACTGGGAAAAACATACATGATTGTCTGATACAATAATTGAAAAGTACAAATCCTACTACCGTGCTAGCTGGGTACAAACCCATAACACTTAGCCGGCTAACAAAATGATAGCTATGAATCTAACATGAAAAATGTAAATATAGGCAGAACTACTAGCGCCCTCATGATCACCTGCATGAGTCTGGTCTCTAGTCTGAAGTGCCTGAATCTGGCCCAATGCTGCTGACAACTGTCCCTGTAGTGCCGAAACATGTGCAATCAATGTCGCCGTCAGTGACTCCTGTGAGGCGATGCGATAATCCTGCATTTGGGTATGAGTCCTATATGCTTGCAGCTCATAGTGAAATGCCGTACTCAACCCAATGGAATGTGCCCAAGCCTCTCGGGAAACTAGGGCCTCCTAGTCCAACAGTCGTGCAGTCTCATAGTGAAACTGTCTATCCTCGGCCAATATGTCAACCCTCTGATATATCTGAGTCTGCCTGCCATGAGTGTCCTCAATCACACCATAAATATCCTGAGTGTCCTGCTCCTGCACCGCAGCGAGCTCGGTCACCCTATCATTGACCCCCTTGAGGGTCGTCGGTGCCAACTTATCTACAGCCTCTGTCGGGTCTACCCAAACATCCCTAATGCCATAGCCAACCTCCTCGGCTCTCTGTCATCTGACCTCAGCATCCACAGTGCTGATAAACCCATAATCCGCTCCATGACCTCCTGTAGATCTAGGGGCAGCCGTTGAACTTTCTCCCACCTTATACCTTAGCGCGGGAGCAGTCAGACATAACCTCTTACGAGGTGGTAGCTCAGCCTTAGGAGTGTCCTCCCTACGGTCGACTGGTGGTATGAATAGTAAGGCTGGTAATGGTGGTAGTGGAGATAACGGTAATGGTAATGATGTGGGTACAGGTGGTGGTAAATGTAGTGATGATGGTGGAGGTGGTAGTGGTGGTGAGGGAATATGAGGTAGTGGAGATGATAGTGGAGTAAGTGGAGATGGTGGTGGAATGGGTAAGGCAAGAAGTCTCTCGACCTCCGCCTCAGATGGCAATGGTACAGGTGTCTGAGGTCTGACGGACATCCTAGCCGTGTGCCATCTGGGTGGTGGTACAGGTGTAGGTGCAGCCTCATTAGTCTCCAATGCCTTTGTATCCTCGGCTGAAGGAACAGGGTCAGTAATAGGTACAACAAAAGAGTCGGCCAAAGCTAGGTGCTCCTCCTCCTCCTCGTTATCAAAGGGCTCCTCATCCTCATCCCCTGTGTCATCATCATCATCATCATCGGAGGGCTCATCATCATCATCCCCTCCATCAGCAGGGTAATCAGCATGATCCTCCTCGGAGTCCTCCTCCGGATCAAAATCCGCCACATAGCCTGGTGATAGGGCTACGGGTGAGGCGTCAACAGGTAGAGGCTAATCCTCTATGGGTGCCTCATCATCAGATGCCACTAAGTACTCGGGGTACTCAGGCTCAGGTATGTATGGTACCTCGATGGGTGATGGTGGGTGCTCAGGACCTGGCACGTAGTCCAGAGATGGCGGGGCTACCGGCTGCATAGAGAGTCCATCGTATCCGTATACGATGACTCGTGGAGAACCTCCGTCTGACAGCTCCTCGTCAGCTCCCCAAAATACCCTCCCTGGCTCAGAATCGGTGTAGACAGATGTGTAGGTAACCGCAGATGATGCAGAAGACATGACTGAATCTGTAACACTCAAACAGAGTTTACATTAGTACATATATACGACTCATAATAATATAATTAATATATTATAAACACGTATGTGAACCATGCATCATCTAGTCTACTTAACTAATGCAACAAGTAATGTATGAATGAATGAGTGAATGAATGTCTCTTGAAAATCCCTTTGTATGATGTAATGTTTGAAAATGGTTATAGTCCAAGTAAAACATTTGACCTGGTTCTCTATAACCTTGGCTCTGATACCAATCTGTAACACCCCCAAATTAGGTCGCAGCAGAATATGAGTATCCGGGAGCGTTACATCATAGATCAATATCACAAGATATGAGAACGACCTCTAAAAGAATCGTTTAAAATACGATACATTGGATTTATTGAAATTGTTTAATACAAAGCACAACGGCTTAAATTGTTCAACTTTTGATAAACAAGATTTTAGATCATAACAAGTATCCCCAAATGTAATGACTACAAATATTTAATGCATGACTCCCCAAAAGAGTGACCTCAATGTATCTTTAGCACCTCGTGCCTCATTGACCTGAGAAAAACATGCTTTAAAACGTCAACATAAAGTTGGTGAATTCATAGGTTTATGTAAATATAATGTAGGACCACAAAATTTTGAAGTGTATGATAATGCAACAGATGCAAACATCACAAAGTGTAATTACGTTTTCCTTCATGACACCGAAGCTCGACATGTATGAATTGCAATATAAATTGCCTACATTGCCCGTGATGATGTTCTAACCTGCAACATCCGAATCCGACATGGTATACGTCCGTTGTCCAGTACACCGGCACAGTGAGCGCTACTCACCCGAACGGGGATGTCAATCCCAAATAGATCTATTTATAACATTCGCGCTCCCATAAAG
>BQNB010112147.1:0-22210 GCA_026074375.1 Tanacetum coccineum
ATTAATTAACCAACTAACGAGCTATGAAACGCTAGTTTTCTTCAAGACCGAGCTTCTCTTGTTAGACTGTGAAATTGTGTTTCTAACACTTGGGCCGTGCTCACCCCTAAAGACAGCTTCCGATGCGAAAGTAGCCATCCAAGAGATGGCCGAATATTCTCAAAAATGGCATAATGGAACATCTTAGGCAAGAAGTACTGAAACTTATGATGGATTGGCAGCCATACAAGCAAAACTTAATAATCTTGGAAGAGATATCAAGAAGGTGAATGAAAAGATACATGTTGCTCAGGTGGGATGTGAGCTATGTAAGGGACCCCACTACACTAAAGATTGTCCACTTAAAGAAGAAGGTAAAACCATTAAAGAAGTTTTTTATACTCAATTTGGTGTACCTTTCCAACAAGGAGGGCAATATAGAGCATCAGCTTTGAGATTCTACCAAAGGAATAATACAAACCTTTCGTATCAAGAACGAAGACAATCGATGGAAGAATCACTAAGCAAGTTTATGAATGAATCAGCAAAAAGACATGAAGAAAACTCCAACTTGATCAAGGAAATTCGAGCTTCCACAGATGCTGCTATCAGAAACCAAGAAGCCTCAATCAAAACTTTAGAGATTCAAATCGGGCAAATGAGCAAGGTACTATAGGAAAGAGGATATAGAAGTTTGCCTAGCTCTACTGAAATAAACCTGAGGGATCATGTCAAGTCAATCTCGACTACTGTCGAAACAGATACGTCCCTGCTACGCCGTATAGGATCATCCCAATACGCCGTATCAGCCCAACAAACAGAAAGTTAATTTTTAAGTCAAGACAAGTGACTTTTTCTTTTCTAATCGTTTAAATGATTATTACTGTGATGATAAGGGGTCATATAGACCATAATACTTGGATGCTTATTCATGTGGAGCTACACGTCTTAACGATTCCTTACCTCGAAAGAAGAAAGACCCAGGAAGTTTCACTTTACCCTGTTACATTAATAATGTTTGCTTTGAAAATACACTTGCTGACTTAGGAGCTAGCATAAGTTTTATGCCTCTCTCAACCTACCTCAATCTAGGTTTAGGCGAATTAGTTCACACTAAGTTGACAGTTGAATTAGCAGATAGAATAGTGAAACGTCCAAAGGAAATTGCTGAAAATATACTAGTAGGGATTGGTAAGTTTATTTTCCCGGTAGACTTCATAATCTTAGATATGCCCAAGGATGTCAAAGTGCCCTTGATCATTGGAAGACCATTTTTGTCTACTACCCACGCTAAGATTGATGTGTTCAAAAGAAAATTTACTTTGAGGGTAGGGGAAGAGAAAATTATTTTTAAAAGTATTAAACATACTAGTAGTTTGATTAAGAAGGTCGACATGTTAAGTTTAAGAGAACGTTATTTGGAGGCTAGGCCAATGGGAGAGACTTTGGTGTTAAATAGATCGTTGGACCCTTTATATGGAGATTACATTGAATTAAACGATCTAAATGTACCATTAGAACTTAGGAGAAATCAAGTTGATAATTTGACGCCCACCATTAAGGAAGGTGAGGTAGTTGATAAACCCATGATTGAGGAAGTTAAAACTAGGAATGATAATACAATGGTTAGCAAAATTATTGGATACCTTAGTGGTTATGATAAAGATGAGAAGATCCATATTGGTTATGCTTATAATTTAAAATTTTCGTGCATGATTGGTTTTGAGCTTGTTCACGCTAATTTCTTCCCTAATCTGCCCATTAATGTCATGTCTAAAAAGTTTTATAACTCAATAATGAAAGACAAGATTAAATTTAGAGGGAGGAATGAGTTAGGAAACTTCGCTAATGTACCAGTTTTTATTGGAAACTTTTATGTTATTACTGATTTTACAATTGTGGAAGATATGGATCCTTATCTTGATGAAGGAATAGGAGAAGTGGTAGTTGGAGAACCTTTTTGCGAAGTTTCATGTATGTAAACTAGAAGGTTTGATGGAATCATTACTATCCACGATGAGGAAGACAGTGTAACTTACCAAATGGCGTGGTCAAATCCAAGGTTCAAACACCTCACTAATGAACAATGTAACAAGATCCCGCCATTACTGAAGGTAAGTGAACAAGAAAAGATGAAGGGAATCTCGCACCCATACCAAAAGCTAAAGGGTTTCTACAAATGAGTTTTGAATCTAGAACCCGACTTTATTTGAGATCCGAAGATGGAAGAATGGCTCACACGTAGGCACATAAGCATGCATGAGATAGAGTAGAGGAAGCTGAAGAAAAAGTCTAACTTAAAGACTTAGCTGAAAAAAAAAGTGCTTCCTAGGAGACAACCCGAATAGTTTTTTATTTTATTTTATCGAGTCTATCTTCCCAAACATCAATACGGCGTATCCGCTCCATACCATACGGCGTATTGAATGTCTGGATGTTATCAGTCCTTTATATTTGCATATTTAAAACATTATTGTCAGTACTGTCTATACGGCGTATTCATTATATGATACGGCGTATTTAGCAAAACTGACCCGTATAGATACTTTTTATAGGTTTCTCCATATGGCGTATCTAGTTTTTTAGATACGACCTATTGGTTTCCTGTACAGTTTTCTTTTTATTAACTGTAGGACACCCGAGATATGATTGCATGGTTTTCTTATATTTTGCACAGGATCTCTGGAATGAAATCAACGATGTTGGTGGGGTGTTGATAGAAATAATGCCTAAAAATGTTATTAATATTTTTTGATTCGTTTTGATAATCACAAAATGTAAAAACGCTTAAAGGCTTAGTAAAAATGCTTGAAGGCTTATATAGCTTCCATCAGCCCTGATTATCTAGTAATAGCTTTTCTTTCCTTCTTTGTGGATCTTCCAGTCAACAATGCTTGAAGGCTTAGTAGCCAAAGGAATAGCATCAACTGCTACTTACTCTTCATCAGGAATGACTTCCATCAGACTTTTAAGCTATGTTGTCTCTTTGTCCTCATCCACCTTCTGCTTCTTAATACTTTCTTGTTTTAGCTCATCTCCTGCTCTCTTTGAACTGCTCTCTTGTACTATCTTTGCTTCAGCTTTCTTTGAACTTTCTTTCACCAACTCTGTATCCATATCTACAAATGTGTTTACCCTTTTCATAGCTTTGTCAAATAACTTCTGAATATCATCAAAGCTTTTGTTCTTCAACTGATTGTGCTTGTATCCAGCCATGTTTTTTATATAAGTAGACATTGTATTTCTCTTTTGAGCTCTAGTTGGTGGTTTGTTCCTCATTTCTTGAGCTCTCATTGCTGTAAAGTGTTTCTTTCTTGCTTCTAAGAGTTATACAAACAACTTTGACTTCTCTTCAATAATCAACTCCTCTTGTTCTTCTGCTTGCATTTGTTGAGCCATTTGATAATCAGCATCTATCATTGCTTGCACATTATCCCATGAAACAATGTTGGCTTCTTCTTCTCTTTGAGCTTTTTCTCTGGCAAGCCTTTCTTCTTCTTCAGCTTGTAACTTGAAAGCAAGTTCTTCATCAAGACGGATTTGATATTTCTTCTTCATTTTCACAGATTCTTCTACTTTAATTCCTTTGCCTTTGTCCTGTGCCTTGACCCGTGATGGTTGTTGAGAAGAAGCTATTGGTATAGTTGCTTGCTCCTCTTCATGAATAACAAGCCCTTTTGCTCTGGGTCTTGTGCTAACAGCTGTAATTGTTGTAGCAGCAGTTGTTGTTGTAAGTGTTGGTGTTGTTATTATTGATTCACTTGGCTCTTCTACAACATTGGCTTTTTCCTAAACTTTTGCACTTTTTAAAGCTGCAAGTGCTTGAGCCAAAGTGACTTCATCAACACTTAAATTCACATCTTTAACAATAACTTTTGGTTCCGCTAACACCTCATCATCATCAAAAACACCTGTATTAAACATTTCTTCATCACCATACCTCCCCTGAGTTTCATGAACCAATGTAATCTCTGCATCTTTCTCAATATCATTAATTTTCCTCCCCTGTTTGGATGCATCCTCCTGATCACCCAAACTAGCTTCATCAGAGGAAATCACTCTTGTAGATTTACCAACCTTGTATAATCTTTTGAGATTGTGAGTTCTTGACCCTCTTTTCTTCTCTAACTTCTTGACTCTCAGTTTTAAACTTGTAATCTCCTGAGCTTGAGCAGTCTTTGTTTTCTCCAGATCAATAACTCTATTTTGCAAGTTGGTAGATAATTCCATCAATTCCTGAAGTTTTAATCTATCCTCGCCACTTTGAAGTGTGTTACCTCTTGCGAGTAGTGGATCACTAGAAAATTTAGATACATTCTCAGACCTAGTCTGAGCAATTGTATCCCCCATGGTTTCATGGTTTCTTGGTTTATCAAGTGTTGCCTTGGATTAGGTCTTATTGATGTTACTCCTGTCTTGCTCTGCATCTAAGCCAGTAGCAATAGTGGCAGCCCTTTCTAAACTGTTATCCCTCTCCTTATAGACAGCCTTATCTACAACATTGGTTGTAGGACCACTAGGCTGAGGTACCTCTGTGTTATTTCTCTTTGGCCTTCTTGATCTTTGTTTCTTTTAGGGTTGAGATGTTGATGGTTAAATAATAGTTGGTGTGCGATGGGGATCTATGGGCATTGCTGAACCTTTACCCTGTTCTTGTTGAGCTTGTACCATCATTGTAGGAAATAAGGGTGTGTCCTTTCTAGAAAAGCCTTTCCCTACCCTTTTCATGTTTCCAAAAATCTTCTTAGTATGAGAGGGTGAAACATAAATCCTTTTGTGACTTTGCATCCCTTCAAGTTGTTTCTCCAAAATACTTGCACAAACCTTGGATACATCAAGAATTTACCAGCATTATCTAAGTTCTTCACCATACTTTCAAATATGTACTTTGAAAAGTTGAACTTTTGGTTTGTAGCTAGGCAGATAATTACAGAAGCCATAGTGCTACTAAATTCATTCCAAGCAGTAGTTTTAGCACTTAGGCATTGCAAAATGGTATGAATAAGGAATTTCCATTAAGGAAAAAAGAATGCCTTATAGAATGTAAGCTTTTGTGAAAGTTTTTCATACCCCATCCTTGTAAGTTCTTCGGAAATGGTAGCATTTGGCAAGCAATCTGTACCTTCCTCATCATTCAGTTGAAGGTCACGTCTAACAGATGCTTCAGTAACAATTATCTTCTTCCCCAATGACAGTTTTTACCTTTGTAGTAGCCCAGAATTGTTTAATGCACGAAGTATAGATTGTAAGATTAACCGTTAGTGCATACTTGATAGTGTGTGCATTAAGAAAATCCACTATCTGCTCAAACCCTTCACTTTCAGTGGGTTTAGCCAAAAGCACGACTAAATTATGAGTATCGGCAAACTGTAAGGTCGTCATTGTGTTGGGTTTTGATGATGAATAATGAAATTGAGTTAGGGTTTGTGATTAGAGAGTATATGATTTAATGAAATCGATTAAATGAGTGAATGAAACCCTTAATCAAAGTATTTATGAAACTACCCTCAGCAGCATTAACGTTCACCAGCAGTTGTAAGTTACGCCTAGCAGCATTAACTTTCAACAGCAGTAGTAAGTTATTGCCTAGCAGCATTAACTTTCCCCAACAGTAGTAAGTTTATGCCTAGCAGCATTAACTTTGAATCACCAGCAATAACTTCAATTGCATTCTAATCAACTTTTCCATCATCAAATTAACATTTTAGCTCACAAAAACTCTCTCTCTGTTTTTGATTTCTCTCAATTCTTTTTACTCATAATTCTCTCTTTTTGTTTTTAAACAACTCTCTTTCTGTTTTCAACTCACAAAATCTCACAATTCTTTTACTCACCAAAACTCTCTGTCTGTTTTTTATTCCACACATCTCTCTCTGTTTTTATTCTCACCAACTTTCTTAATTATTTTTCTTATAATTTTCACAATGTTAATTATACCAGCAGTATTAAGTATAACTAACAACATTAACTTAGCAGTATTAAGTATAACTAGCAGCAATAATTATACTTAACAGCAGAAACTTTTAATGACATAAATAACAGTACCAACTCATACAAAATTCTACAAAAACATAAAGAGATAAAAAAATTTAAGGATTTAGCATTCCAATACTAGCAATCAAATATTGAAATCTACTTACATCAAAAGCTTTTATAAGTAACTCTACAACATTCTTGTCAGTATGTATTTTAACCATTTGAATCAACTTCTTTTCATTGCAATCCCTAATAAAGTGATGTCTAATCTCTATATGCTTCATTTTTGAATGAAAAATAGGATTTTTAATTATGAAAATAGTACTGTTATTCTCAATAAAGATTTTGGTATGAAAGAAATTGTACCCATAATCAAGTAATTAATTCTGAATCCAAAGCACTTATCCACAACAACTTGAAGCAGCCACATATTCAGCTTCTGTTATGGAATTTGCAACCACTGTCTGTGTATTGCATTGCCATGATATTAATCTACTTCCAAGGAATTGACAACCTCATTATTGTCATTTTACTTCCTATCCAAGCTTGCTCCAGCATAATCACTATTAGTGTATGCTACCAAATCAAAAGGAGAATCTTTTGGATACCAAAGACCCAATTTTGGTTGACCTTTTAAGTACCTAAAGTTCTTTTTTATAGCATAAAGATGTGAAATCTTTGGTTGACTTGATCCTTGTACAGGCACCCCACTTAAACATAATATTTAGTCTTGAAGAAAGTAAGATACATCAATGAACCAATCATTGATCTATATAAATGAACATCCACTTCTTCACCATCTTCATCCTTGAGCAAAAGTTTTTGAGTTTCCATAGGTGTGCATGTTGTCTTGACATCAGTAAAACCAAATTTCTTCAAAATGTCAGTCATATACTTGTCTTGACTGATAAAAATCCCATCTTTCTTTTGCTTTACTTGCAGTCCTAAGAAGAATGTGAGTTCACCCATAGAACTCATCTAAAACTTCTTATGCATCATCTTATCAAACTCAATGCATAATGACTTCTTTGTAGAGCCAACAATGATATCATCTACATACACTTGAACTAGCAGAATATCACCTTTGTCCCTTCTGATAAACAAAGTCTTGTCTATCTTTCCTCTTTGAAACCCATTGTCCAATAAATAAGTTGACAAGGTTTCATACCAAGCTCTGGGAGCTTGATGCAGTCCATAAAGTGCCTTTTCTACTTTGTATACTCTGTCAGAGAAGTTTGGATCTTCAAATCCTGGTGGTTGATAAACATAGACTTCCTCTTTAATCTTACCATAAAGAAAAGCACTCTTGACATCCATCTGGTACACCATAAAGTCTTTCAATGAGGCATAGGCTAAGAATAGCCTAATTGCTTTAATTCTGTCAACATGGGAAAAGACTTCATCATAGTCAATCCCTTTTTCTTGTGTGTACTCTTGTGCAACCAATCTTGCTTTATTTTTAATCACAATTCCTCTTTTATCCTTTTTATTCCTGAAAACCCATTTAGTCCCAATAGCCCTTTTTCTATTTGGTAACTCCACCAAAGTCCAAACTTCTTGTAGCTTAAATTGTAGAAGCTCTTCCCGCATAGCCTCTATCCAGCTTGGATCCTTCAATGCATGAATTACCTTTTTGGGTTCTTCTTGTGATAAAAAGCAAGCAAACAAGCAATTTTGAAAGTCTTTATGGTTTGTTCTTTGCTGATCTAAACTAAACAAACCATGTTTTTCCAAATTCTTTGTCATTCTTCTTGTTTGAGGTGCTGAATTCAAGTCTCCAATAATTTGTTCAACTTGATGATCTTTGTGTATTCTTGTAGTTGGAATAGGATTGACAGGCATAAATGCATTCAAATTGTTCATGTCAGCCTCTGCACCAACATCTTCATCATCATCTGAATTAACATTATCTTCCAATTCAGGCATATTTAGATCATCTGGAAGTTCAATGTTTGTGTTTGCACCAACAGCATTAACTTCATTTGTGCTAGCAACATTAACAGTGTTAGTGTTGTTAACATTATCCTCCTTCTCTTGATCATAACTTTCACCATCTTTACTTGAATCACCACCTTCTTTTCCTGGTTCTTCAATAACCTTTTCATCATCTCCTGAAGGTTTGAATCCAACATCAGAAGAACTTTTTGAACTTTAAGAGAATGGTGGATCAATGGAAGCAAAATGTAATCTTTACCAGGTAATGTCTCCATTCTAGCTTTACCTGCATCATCACATGCTTTTTTACCTACATTACCATTAGACTGATTTCCTGTAACAATTGGCTTATAATTCATTGCCTTTGTTAGTGCATCAATATCAAATAGGCAATTTGATCCACTTCCTGCAATATTAGGTGTATTCTCACTAAACTGGACATGCAGGTTCTCTTCAACTATCCTAGTTCTACTGTTGAATACTCTAAACGCTTTACTATTGATTGAGTACCCAACAAAGAATCCTTTATCAGCCTTACCATCAAACTTACCTAAGTGATTTATGGTATTAAGAATTGAAACAGGACACCCAAATGGTCTCATAAAACTAAAAGTTGGTGTTCTACCATGAAAAAGTTCATATGGGGTCTTGTTAAGAGGCTTAACTACTAACACTCTATTTTGCATATAGCAAGTAGTATTAACTGCTTCTGCCCAAAAAGTAGTTGGCAACTTAGAATCAGCTAGCATAGTCTTAGCAGCCTCAATTAGTGTCATATTCCTCCTCTTAGCAACTCCATTTTGTTAAGGAGTTCTAGCTACACTAAATTATCTTAAAAATGACTTAACAATGCCACTAGTCTCATCCTTAGTAGCTAGAAAGAAAAGCTAACTAAACCTACAATAATCATCTGTGACAACTAGGCAATACATCTTTTTCATTAAGCTTTTTACAAATGTCGGACCAAACAAATTTATGTGCAACATATGTAAAGGTTGGCTGATTGAACTTACTGTTGACAAGCAACACAGGTTTGACTAATTTTAAAAAGTTTTCAAGGTAAACCTCTTAAAATATTTTCCTTAACTAGTTTATTCATAGTTTTGAAATTTATGTGTCCAAGCCTCCTATGACAAAGTTAAGATTCATCGGATGTGGCTTTTGCAAAGAGACAAGTTAGACCTCCTTTAGGAATAATATTTTATAAGTCAACACTATACATATTGTTCTTTCTAGGAACGTTAAGTAAAACATGACTTTCATCAGTTAACTTAAAGTTTGGAGATAAAAAAATACATTTAGTTTCATTAAAGAGAACACTATTCTTTTTGTCACACATTTGTGAGATACTAAAGAGGTTAAACTTTAACTCTCTTACAAAATACACATTCTTAAAATCTAAATTACCAGTTTTAATTGTACCTCTGCCTGTGATTTTCCCTCCTTTGGGGTTTCCTCCAAAGGCAACATATCCTTCATCAATTTCTTCAAAGTCAGTCAGATAGGACATGTTCCCTGTCATGTGCCTTGAGCATCTACTGTCAATCACTCCTTTCTCCTGCAAATCTTGCAGTGGATTGCCCTGCACATAAGGTAAGAAAATCAGTCTCTTTTAGGGACCCAAGCCATCACTGACTTGGATCTGCCTTGTGCATCAATATAATCAAACCTTTTTAGAATGGTTGATGCACTGTTGTGTTTAGAAACATGGTCTATTACTTTAGTCTTTGGTTTCCAAACCCAACAAGCTGAGGCCTTAACAACATTAACCTAGTTTCCCTTAACAGCAATAAGGACTGCTTTTAGCCTAGCAATATTAACTACTGCTTTTGGCCTAGCAGCATTAACATTTTTATTATTTACAGTATTAACCCTCTGATTAAAATTACTGTTTTTAAATGTTATATTCTTATTAATGGGCCTTCTAACAGTTGAATGTGCTTTATTACAAACATGTGTCATTGGTCTTGCACTATTTACTATTATTCTGGGTTGAGCAGTATTCACTGGTCTAGCAGTAGTAAGTGATACTAGGCAAGACCTCATTAATACTGCTTTTGGAACCATGTTCCTTTTTGGACTAGGGTGAGTCATTCTAGAAAAATTCTGGTGATTCACCCTTTGTGTATAGTTCCACACTAGTTTTACCATCTTTTTATTATTAAACTGTCTCTGATGGTTATTACAATCATACTGCAGGTGATCAAAACTTCCACACACATAACAAGCTTTGTTAAACATCTCAAAATTACTTCCTAGTCTCTAAGACATCATATTATTCTAGTTTCTTTGGTTTCCTCTAGGACTATGTGTGTTTAGAGCCTATTTTGATTACCTTGTTTAACAGTTGTTTGCCTAGGAGATTTTACTTGCTTTTTAGATTTAACAAACTTTATTTTAGGAAAACTAGGTTTAACTGTTTTCTTTTGAATCCTAGCCTAAGGCACATCTTCTTCCTTACTATCAAACACTCAATCCTCAATAATTAGAGCACCATTATTCTTCCTAACTGCCTTAGGCTTGTTTGCATTAGCCTTAGCTTCACTAGTCTCAACTACAGACTTCTTAATTGTAGGCTCACTAACTATAGGCTTATTCACAAACTCTTCTAGACCATAGAATGACAAATCAGGTTTTGGAGGCATAAAGTTTCCAGTATAGGGAGGTGGAACATCATTATACCCTAAACCTGTTTTGCACTTATCAACTATCTAACAGTCTATTAGTTTGCTTAAGCTATTAGATGAATTCTTAAAATTTTCTACTGTTAGCTGAATTTCATCTTTTTGTTTTTGAGCCAGATCCAACTTCCTCCTAAGCTCTGTAATGGCTACTTCTCTTAAATGAATCTTACATTTTAAGACCTTGATATCTTCCTTATAAACAGACTTATTTTTCTTATAAACTAGAAGTCTTGCTTCTACAGACTCTAAACCTATTTTATAAGTAATAGCATTTAACTTAGATGTCCTTAAGTCTTTTAACAGTTGTTCATTTTGTTCTTTAAGAATTTTAACATTTTCCAAACAAGATGATGAACAGTTTAAATTAGTAGATACCTCAGAGTTAGAACTTGTATAAGAGTAAGCCATGAGTGCAAAGTTAGTTGGACCTTCTTCTTCTTGATCACTCCAATCATAACTAGAACCATCACAAGACATCAAAGCATTTGAAGTAGTTGTCTCTACTGGCACAACCCTTTTTGTGTTCTCCCTATTCCTAATTTTCTTGGATCCTAGGAGCCCTGCACTCTCTTGCAAAGTGTCTCCTTTTGTGGCAGTTGTAACACTCCACCTTGGACTTATCAAACCCAATGGTCTCATTACCATTAATAGTAAGGTTTCTTCTAGTGTTCTTCAAGAATCTCCTTGCCCTCATTGTTAGCATAGCCATCTGCCACCTCAAGTCTATCTCTTCTAAATCATCAAAATTAATTTGTTGCAATTCCTCATTGTCAAGTTGTGGACTGTTTGGTTGACTTGCAAAGAAAGCACAGATAACAACATCACTCAAATTATCAATTGTTGTTGAGTTAACAGCAGTAGCTTGAGTGCTAGTAGTTGTAGCACCATGAGCAGTATTAACTGCTCCATTTGTACTGTTGGTGTTGTTTGAGGACACAAAGTCTACGTTTTGTGTGTTTGTGCTTGAGCTTGATGTTCCTTTGACCTCTGGTTCATAGATCTTCAGGTTGTTGTAAAGATCATCCAAGCTTAATGTATCTATCTCAGTCTTGTTCCTCCACACAATGGTATGTGTGTTCCATTCTGGTAACAGGCTTCTTAAGAACTTCTGATTCACATCTTCTTGTGAGATACTTTCACCATGAATCTCCAACTGACTGATAAGCTTTTGAAGCCTATCAAAGGTTTGATCTAACACCTCTGAGCTAGATGCAGTAAAATTTTCATACTGCTGCTTTAGAATATTCCTCTAAGTCTTTTTAGTAGCAGCATTCCCTACAAACCTCTTCTCAACAGCCTGCAGCAATGGCTTGGCATCTTTGATGGAGTTAAACTTCAATTGATGTTCATTAGGTATGCCTATCAATAAACTGCTTCTTGCCTTCAACTCTAATCTCCATTGTGCCTTTTCTTTAGCAGTTGCAGGAGCAATTATAGTCTCAACACCTTCAATAATTTTTGTTATTGGAGGTGCATTACCATTCTCTATGACTTCCCATAGAGAATAATCAATCATCTGGATGTATTGTTCCATCCTCATCCTCTAAAGCTCATACTCACCTGGTTTGAGCATAGGCACTTTTGATGCAGCCACCATATGTACTGAGTCTTGATCCATGTCTTCTTAGCAAAGTTTCTCAAAGCAACAAGCTCTGATACCACTTGTTAGTCCCACTTGAATGGATCTTGAATTCCTTAGCTTGTGTAAGGTTTAGTTATGCAAGATAAATCCTACACAACTATGATAGAAACTTTGTAAAATATATCAAAGATTATGCGGAATCTAATCTTTGATCAATAAGAAGAATATGCAATAGAACAGTAATTCTAATGATCACACAGATTAACAAACAAAGCTTCAATATATTAATACGAATACTCTAACTAGTATTAGGGTTACAAAACCTTGAAGCTATAACGATATCAAAACAAAAGATATCAAACTCTATGCCCTAGGACCTCCTTTTATACACCAAGGAGTCCTAGTCGATTTACAATATATTCCTAAAACTTAGAATATTCTCAAAGATCTATTCTATAAATAACAATCCTTATCAACTAAGTAATCTTGATCTCCAATCAATCTTTATCTTTTCTCTGAGCAGTCTTTATCCTTTCTCTGATAGTAGAAAATCTTCTAGCAGTCTTAGTCTTTTCAGCAGTTGTAAGTTTGTAATAGCAGCATTAACTCTGAACACAGACAGTAGTAACTTATACACCATCAACATTAACTATGAACAAGCATCATTCACTACTTAGAATATTTTCTTTAATCTTCTCAAACAGTACTAACTTTACTCTAGCAGTACTAACATATACTAGTAGTAGTAACTAGCAGTACTAAGTTACACTAGCGGTACTAACTACTTAGCATATTTTTCATTAAAGTTAATGCACAACACTAACTTTATGCTAGCAGTAGTAACACACACCTGAGCAGCAGTAACTTCAAAATCATCATGAAGTCTTTTAATCCCAACAATCTTCTTCATCCATGATCAACCACCATAAACCTTCATGGCATCTGCTAAAGCTTCAATTTCCAAACCTTCCAAAAGACCAAAAATTAACATCATTCCACCAAAATAATTATTTGTGGATCTAACTCAAGATGACACAAAAATCCTATCACCCAAACATCAACTCTCATCACCTAGTGCTCCAAATGCACCTTTAAAAACATCATCAACTAAAGATACGTATTCATCCTCCATTGATTACATACCTAAATCACCAACCTCCTCCACATCACCATCAACCAATGGTTACTTGACATCACCAATGTCTCCTTCTCTAAGAGTACCTCCACCACCTCCAACTCATGAAAGTGGATCAATGAACATCACTCTTACCATTTCACTAATTACTCCACTTGATATCCAATTTAATACTCCATCACCTTCAATACCCTCACCACCTCTTTTTGGTCATCTTATTTCTTAGAATCTACTTGAAGCACATAGAGGAACATGCTTGTATTGCATACACAACCGTAGACTTATCATTGGCTTAAGTGAAGAACTTCAATGTTCTCCTATATCTAACACATGCTCTCACAACCACCACCACCAAATTCACCGCCACCGCCATCAATTTCTCCAAACTAAACATAATCTATGTTTAGTCACTCATGTTTTAAATAATTGTCAACCAAACCTTTTTCAAGCAAGTCATACGGAATTCTAGGAATACTAGGACCTTTGTAGTCTAGGAATACTAGGACCTTTGTAGTTTAAATTTATGTATGATGTATTATTATGCCTTAAAGCATAATATTTCTTTTTAATGCATGCTAGTTGTATGTTTGTGTGTCACACACAATTCTTATAATGAATGAATGGATTTTTATGGTTTTCAATAGCCAATTGGCAAAATTGGTTAATTATCTCCTATATGCATATATAGTTGAGTTTAATAGATTGATGTTTGTGATGGTTGGCTAAAATTTATTGTCACCATGTTTAAATATTTTTGTGGTATATGTTAGAAACATTGTTTGTTTGTTCCTCTAACTCGTTTTTGTAGCAAAGTTACCATCGCTCGATTCCTTGAGGCCCTCGAGCAAGGGGGAGCACACATCAAGGGGGACCGTTTATACCGTTGATTCTACGCGTAATCATCGACGAAGCCTTTTTGATTCTACAAAAAGGGAGAGAAATGGAAATAAAACTCACTAAGTACTTGTTTAAAAATAATTTTACATTTAATGAGTTTAGATTTTGTAATAATCAAAAGGGGGAGATTGTTGATAGAAATAATGCCCAAAATGTTATTAATATTTTTCGATCTCACTATGTTTTGATAATCACAAAATGTAAAAACGCTCAATGTAAAATTAAACGTAAACAAGTAATTAGTAGTAAATTTTTATTTCGAAAATTTAATCACTTAAATGTATGAATAAATAAATGCTTAATGCATTTTATGATCAAAGAAATTTTTATTCAACCTCACATTTTTTATAAAACGGCTAGAAATGTTCGAGAAAACACCTCCTTTGGAAAAGACAAAAAAGGGAGCGTCTGAGCCTGGGCGGCCCCCTTAAATACAAGGGCGGCCCCCTTAGTGATAAGGGGCCCGGCCATAGAGCTAAGGAGGCCAGCCAGACAAAAACGCTCCTCAGCTTGCCTATAAATACTAGACAGTTCCCCACTGATTTTCTTACCTTTTGCACTTATTCTTTTTTGTCTTAAATCAGTATACACATCTTCTACAATCCTTTGATCATTTAATCATAAAGCTTTATTTCCAAGTGATTTAAGCTCAATTCCTCAAGTGCAATAGAAGAATACTTCTTATCATCAAATCAAGAAGTATTGTAGTTTTTTTGTTATTGTGAAGGTGTAAGTATATCTTGTAAATCATTTGTGTATATTGTGAAGGTGTGTATTGTAGTTGTGTGTAATAGGTAGATTATGGTGATCATTGTAAGTACAGTTAGATCATGGTGATCTTAGTAAGTAGTGTTAGATTGGTGTGATTGTAGTAGTGTCTAGGTGAAGTGAATTTGTGAAGCATAGTGAAGTGAAGCGTAGTGAAGTTGTGAAGTGAAGTAAAGTAGTGAAGTGAAGAGAAGTTTTGAAATGGAGTGAAGTAGTAAATTGTTGTGAAGTAGTGCGGTTAGTATTTTAGTCCTCAAAATACAAAAGTTGTGATAGATTGGTTCTAGCTAGAATTAGAACTCGACATTTGGCTTAGTGTCGAAATTAGGGTTTATACTTTAATAAGTAAAATTAGGTTTCAATTGGTTAGTATAAATTGGGCATTTTTGTTTCCACTAGATTTCTGCTCCTTTTAGTTAAAAAAAAAAAATTTTTCTTTTTTTTCCATTAAGTGTTGTATTTTAGAAAAGTAATATAGGGTTTTAAAGTAATTACTTTTTCTTAAATAAATCATAGAAAATAGAAAAATAGTTGTAAAATTCTAATTCTTTTTGTAATAATTTTCTTTTTCACTCTAGTATTTTTGAAAAATAAAAGTAGAAATTTAGTGTTAATTTTTAGAAAAAGTTTATTTTTAGTAATTCATTTTTCTTTAAAAATTCATAAAAATTCAAAAATAGTTAAAAAATTCTAATTCTTTTTCCTTAAATTTTCTTTTTAAATTTGTGATTTTTAGGTATAAAATTTGTTAAAAGTAGTGCTTTAGATTTTAAATTTCAGTTTTAGCTTACGTTTTTTATTTTCGTTTATTAAAATTTCGTGCTAGTTAATTGTTTTTAGTTTGTGCTATTATATTCGTAGTGTAATCCAAAGTTCAAAAATCCTTTATCATTCTTGACTTGAATCCGAATTATTCCCAAATCTCAATTCACGATTTCGTTGGGATACGACCCGAGAAGAAATACTTCCCGGTTAAAAATATACATATTGTGTTTTCTTTAGTGAGATTTTATCCTTTTATTTCTCTTGTTTGAGAAGTAATTTGGAAAGAATTTTCACGGGATTAATACTATATATATATATATATTTGACTAGTGCTTATACACGCAACCAAATTTTGGCGCCGTTGCCGGGGATCTCGTGAACGATTTTTGAGGATATTCGTTTGAACGTATAGTCGAGAAGATCCTTTCCACCGGGAAAGTTACATTCTTGTTATATAATCAAAAACATAATTTTTTTCAAAAACTATAAAAAGTAAAAAATATATTTTCTTTTTTTTTACTATAAATAAAAGTTAAATAATAAGAAGCAATTGAAAACATAAAAAAATAAAAAATAAAAAATAAATAAAAAAACTTTCTTTTAAAAAAGAATCAACAATAATATAATACTCTTAAATGAGTATTATCATAATATCATCGCAACAAAAGATCAAAACACTCCCATTTTTGACACTCGCCAGGTACGGCTCACCTCTAGTTGGCTTATTCATTTAAGAGAGTAGGCAGGCCAGGTCTTCGGATCGCCTCAAGGGATAAAGGGTTATTCTAAAAGAGCCGCGCTCTTACCCTTTTCTCCGCTCTTCTGTGTGAATTAGTTGGTTAGAGAGCTACTGTGACGTGAGTAGATCTTTTGGTTGAGTTCTTTCTCGATTATTTTTCCATTCTTAGAATTTTAAGCCTTTAATAAATAAAAATTATAAAAATTAAAAATTAAAAAAAAAATCATAAAATCCAAAAATATTCTTCGTTATCCTCTTATTCTAATAATTCTTCTTCTCAACCCCTCTATATTTTGATTCTTTATTATGTCGACATACGGGTTTTTTATCACTTGTTTTCAATGCGGAAGGACAAAACGATTTCCCGCATTGCCGTGTTTACTTGTGCGGAGGTGTGGTTTCAAAATCTTGTTAATGCAGATTGCTTCAATGTAGTACTTTATTCAAGTGCTAATCCACAATTATTCTACCTAATCTTTATACCACACTCCACACTTTTCGGATTAGTCTTGGTCATGGTGGTGAGGGTAATTACATAAAACACATGATTTACAAGATAATTTGTGTGTTTGCTTTGGTGTTCGTATTGCCGTGGTTCTCACGAAGGGGGACTATCGTTGTATAATTGGTGGTAGCCGAAAATGGTTATCCCATTTGTGAGACATGTGGAGGGTATCATATGGATCACGAATGTTTCAATCTACAAAATGATGAATTTGAAGAAGAGTTGAAAGCACAGAGAATAAAGAATCAAGAATTTCTTGATACATTTAAAGAACTTTGTGATAGTGTGATAAAAAAGCAAAGAGAAGAGAGAGAGAGTGAATCGCTAAAGAAAAAGAGGCCGAGGAGTTAGAAGCCGAACGGAAAAAGATAGATTGTTTAATAAATCCATAAATTCTCTTTCTATTGCTTTCTACTCCGCTCGAGGCGATCTCGCTTGATCCAATCATTTAAAAGGAATAAGTCGTCCTTGTAAGACAATTTCTTTAGGAGAAATGCGAAGAATTCCGAGGAATCCGTTAGTTCTCTAAAAATGGGGGATGAGCATCTTAACACACAAAAAGATTCACGGGAATCTAGTGTTAAGTATCCTATCCCAACCCCAAGAGAGCTAGACGTTATTCCTGATGATTATTACGATGAGGACTATCAAAAACGTTTTGATGAATTGGTGAAAGATTTTTTAAGTCCTACTTCCATTTATGATAACATTTCCCATTGCATATTGGGGACAATTAGAATTAAGGAAATTGATACTCCTTTACACTCGACATTCACTTAAGGAAGAGGACCCCATAGATATTATCTATGATGGTTCAATGGGATAATGGGATGATATATTCCATTAAATGAGGATTTCAAAAGAAAACGGTTTACCTCGAGAGAAAATAATTGACAAATCTTTAAGGTGAAATCTTTGTTTCAAATAATGAATGTTTGTCAACCTATTCCGATTACACCGATGTCCTTTAGAAACGTTAACTCTTTAAAAATTGGGTGAAGTGCATTTGGACTCATCAATAAGATTCATTCGAATCTTGTGTTCGAGATTCTTCTCAATTCCAAGAGAGTCTAACGATCTTTATAATGGTGTAATTGATGATTTTCAATATTGGAGGTTTAATAATGAAAAAAGAATTCAAATTCGAATCCATTGCCGATTTTCCCTTTAAGGATCTCTTTTAATGGTGGAAGAGCATATTAACACTACTCCTTCAACAGAGTCAGACGAAATAAAAAGTCTAGTGTTGAGTTTCTTATATCTTATCCAGAGGGAGTCCAACGATGCAAAGGAATGCGAGTTTTATAAGGGAAATTCAATGGAATCTAAATTTCAAAGGGTTTTGAAAATTGCTTTTTGAACAAAACGAAGAATTCTCAAGTTATGACGAGTCAAGTTCGAAAGTGGAAAATAAATTTGATACATTTAAATGTTTTTCAAATCCACTTTTTGAACTCGATGAGGAAATCATTACTTTGGAGAAAGATGTCTTTCAAAATGAGGTTATTTCACATTCAAGAGGAAATTTAATGATACTGTGAAAAACGGAGGGAGATTTAAAGTTTTTGATGATTTGCTTAATGTAAACCCTCTCCTCCGGATTGTTTCTAATGTTGAAATTGTTTTTCAAGATAAATAAGGAGAGATTGATATATCTTGTGATAATGATTCTCCGGGAAATTGTTACCATGATGTACTATGAAGGGGGACGTTGCTCCTTTTGAGGAACCACTTGTCGATGTTCGTTTCCCCTTCCCCGAGGGTCATATTTTACCTATCGCGTTTGAGCCCTGTAGAGGTTCATGTTTAACGACTCACATACTTCATGGGTGGAAAATATTTCACAAGTTGAAAGGGAATTTCTTTCCATGGTCGATGAATTGTTAAATCTTTCTAATGATGATGAAACCTTTGACCTGGGAGGAGGTAAAAATGATGTTTTGCTTAATAATGGAGAAAACAATGATTTAAACGTTTTCACAATACGAACATTTTTACCATTTGTCACCTATCCCGAGGTTTTACCCGACATTACTCCACGGGGAGTGAAGTTAAAGTTTTTAAACAGGGTATTTTGGATGTTGAGGCTTGAAAGGAAAGAGTTCTTTAAAACTCTTGATACTTTTATCCCCACCCGACCACCCTTCATCATCATTAATCTTTAGTTTGGGGAAATATCCGTTTAACGGGTGTTCTTCATCCTCATTTTTACACTCCATGACACTTTCATTTCCATTTTGCTTCCCCAAGGACAATTCAATTCGGGGTCGAGTATAGCTTGTACTCGGTGAACAAAAACTAAGCCGTTTTAAGTCGATTTTGAGCTAACAATGGAAATGATGAGAGGAGGCTTGTTCTCTTTCATTCTTGTTGGTTGTTTGTGCTTGTTTGTCTAGGTTTTCCGGATTTTGGAGGATTCATGGTTCAATATTGTGGAAGAACAAAGCAATGCCCACAATTTCCATTGATGGTCTCCAATTTTCTATCTCATAAAGTGGGAATTTTTCATATCCTTTGTCTTATCGAAACTAAAATCTATTCTTTTGGCATGACCTTTAGAATTTTTTGTTTAGATTCCTTTTGGAACCTTATTTTTCTACATTGAGGACAATGTTTCATATATAGTTTGGGGAAGGATTTCTTCAGATATGTACTTGCACTTCACGCAACCTTGTTTGAACCTTTTTGAATTATCCTTTTTGTAAAAAAAGTGGAAATTTTATTAAATTTTGTTGCAATAGAAGTTGTTTGGGAAAAACACCACTTTTTGTAATCGTTGGTGAGAAATAGGATGGTTATTTTGACTTGACGGGTAAAATGCCCTAGCTAGTTCCTTAAATAACCTTTTGTTGGGGCCAAGACTCTTGCACAAATCATATGGCATTGGATTTTTAAAAATGTGAAGAAACAAGAAGATGATGTAGTTTTAATATCAGTGTATTTGCTTATGCAAGTGTTTATTTGGAAACCTAATGCTTATATGAATGATTTGTGTCTTTTGCTCCCACAAGCTCTTAACACACCTAATCGTACGTGCTCTTTTTAATTTAACTAAGTCAACCAATGTCTTTAGAAAAAGTCTTACATTTTGGAAATAATTTATTATGTAAGTAAGATTTTTGGTTTCAAATTTATAAGTTGATTTTCTAAAGTGAAATTTTTCCATTCATCAAAAAATATATATAAAAAAGAATGCCAATGAAGCATTTTCTTAAAGCTAAAAGCATTATTTTTCGTGCCAATGAAGAATTGCAATTATATTAATTTTTTTAGAAATAATAAAAGCTATATATTGTAGTTTTAATCGTGGCGGGTATCATGTTGAGAGTGAGATCGGGATGGGTGTAGCAAATAAGGTATTAAAATTATGTACGTAGAATCAAGGTTCGTAGGCATTCATCACTTAGGGAGCGTGGCCTAGGTGGATGTTGCAAACTAAGGGGACTTGGATTCTAGGTTTGTAGGAAAAAGTGTTGTCGCGAGAACCACAAACGTTAGCAGCTGGAGTGGGGGGTTACAATAAGACACGGTTGTTGATGCGATATCCTATTGGGAGGAAAGGCCTAAGTAGGGGTTCGAACTAAGAACAACATTCCTATTAAAAAAAAATTTATATGGAAAATAAAAGAATGGTTAAAATTCATTTTCTACAAATCAATTTATAAGTTTTGTTTCCTAATTTCTTTTAGCTTTGAGATGAGGTTTATCTATGTTATTAACATTTAAGCTCACAAAGCTTGAGTGTAAAGCTTAGATGGATTTCAACTATAAAGATAAATTGATCTATGGTTGAGTTAATAAGGTTGCACACATACGTAATCGCATAAATTTATTCTTGGGAGTGAAACAGTTTCACAAGTTGTAAGTATAAGAAGCTTATCCATTTGGATCTTATAATTGACATTGATCTTGTTTAATAGCTTTGTTTAGTTAGTGAAAAAGTCAGGGAAAACGAATTGTCCTCTTTTGTGCTCTATTAATCGGGAGTAGCCTATTTCAATGAGCCTAAAAGTTGCAAAGTTGCAATGATTGCCATTAATGTGTTTCCATGAGATTAAATGTTAAAAAAGCTTAAGTTGTTTAAAAAGATGATTCATAAAAGGTGAAAACAAGGGCATTTTGGAAACTTGCTAGTTTACAAAGTGTATTCTTCATAACATTGCGTGAGGACACGGTAATCCTTTAGTTTGGGGAATTTTGATAAATGCTTAATTGTACATATAAATTACCCGGGATTTTGCCAAATAAAAGCCAGAAAATGCCAAAAGTATAGAAAAATGTGTGCTTTTGTGTCTATTGTGCAGGAAAGGATAAAAAGGACAAAAGTGAGCAAAATCAGTCAAAACCGACAAGAAACGGAAAAGGCAAGACAAGAGTGAGGAATGAAAGCCAAATCAAAAGCCGGATCAGCCCGATACAAGAAAGAAAGTCAAAGCCCAAAAAATGAAAGTCAAAGAATCAATTTTTACAAGTCTACAAAGCTTAAGGGCTCTTTTGAATCAAATTGAAGATTAAGGGGCCAAAGTTGCTAAAGTGAGAAAGTTGATTTTTAAAAGGAAATATGAGATATGAACCACAAGGACTAGAGCTGTTATTTTCCAAACTTCTTTTGTACTACACTTTGGACGGGGGAAACACAAGGACCATTTCTGCAATTACTCGAAAGATTCAAACAAAGGCGGGTCAACTCTTCTCATAACTGTCACCAACGACATTTCCCGCCAAAACCATAACAAACCCAACCTGCCAAATTCCTCTTCCCCGCTCCCTTTCTCTTCAATCAACCTCGTATTAAACCCTCCTCCACGTCAATTCACCCACGTGGCATTCCCTGATTGGATCGAACACCTCATCAACATCATCTAACGGCCAAAAAATCAATTGACAAAGATCCAACGGCTGAAAATGGATAAGCTCTCATCACTCTCAGTGATTCTCAGCTATAAATAGAAGCTTAGGGTTCATTTTTAGAGAGAGTTAGTAGTTAGCAGTTTTATTTTTTTTAGTTTGTAATTTTTCGTATTCTTTTAAGCATTTTCTCTTAAGTTTTTTAAAATTCAGCTTCAAATACTTGTACCTTTGTTATTTCTACTTGTACTTAATCATTTTGAGTAATAACATTCAGTTTTTGAGTTTCTATTGCTTTTGATTTCAATTTAAAGCTGTTTTCATTTCAATAAGCTCTTTTGAGCTTATACTTGTTCATAAGCTCAAATTCAGTTAAAATTTTGTTTTAAGCAATTCA
>BQNB010112148.1:9732-22210 GCA_026074375.1 Tanacetum coccineum
CCTTTTGCCTTGGTCAAGGGCATTCGGTCAGGATCTGTATTAGGGTTGCTATATAAGTGTATGCTATCAGACGAATCAAAAGGCTTCCGAGTATGCGTTGATAGGGATACAGTTCTCATTTATAAGTTCCGCATCCTCCATACTATACGACCCGGGGGGTGGACGCTCATCCCTCGGCAATAACCCCTAAGTGTAGAAGGCGATGTTCCAAGGAACCAACACATCATCCACCCAGAAGAACATCTCCCTCCAATGCCTCAGCGCAGCTAATTTTTCGGTATAGCACTGCAAACGCCCAGCGCGCTTGGAAAACGATACCCATCCGTTTGACCAACAGGTATGATAAAAGGCACGGAACAAATGGACCGTGGGATTAATTGCCAAGAGGCGGCAATTAACCTCGAAATTGGATATTTTTGCCGCACCTATGCAGTGCAATTGGGAAATATGAAGACGATAGTGGTTCAGGATGTTGCACATAAATAACGAGAGGGGCACGCGTTGATTGGCAAACTCAAAGAACCGTGTGTATACCCCAACCTTCCCCACTGGGAAATCCGCTATACTCGCATCCGCAGCCGGCACTACCGGGTGCAGTGCGGACGGGATATAATACTCAGATGTGAACTCACGAAGTTCCTCATCTGTTATTTCTGATGTAAAATCAGTAAGTTGCAACACCATGATTTGTGAAGCAAGGGTTTGGATGCGCACGCGCTTATTACCTGTATCTGAGGTTTGATGATTAATGGAAGCTTTATCAATGGTGGTGGAAGAGATTTTTTTTTACTGTGGCAATAACAGTGAAATAGCGGCGATCCCTTATATAGGGCAAGTTGTTACTGACACGACGACCGGATGAGGAACACGTGTCCCCCACTTGTCCTAATCGTGTGGTAGGGATGCAACCTATGAGCTGTGTTCTAGCTACCCTCTCACGAATTACGAAGAGGCTTCTTGCAACTCAAATTGACTGGATTCATTGTTTTGGGCGGGACAATTTCTTGTTTCTTCCTCGATACGCATCCAGGAATATTTGCCGCAACTATTTGTAGTCTAGCATCCGCGGTCTTACCAAGCGCATACTAGACTGGGGGGACATGATGACGTATAGTCCAACCTCGGGTCATGAACCCGACCCACGAATACTATTTATACCTAGGCCCATGACGAATGGGCCATAGCGACACCAATACGGGCTTCCAAGGCCCAAACGGTACTGCCTACGGGGAAGCCCATGACATATGGGCTATCACGACAAGGATTTAGGCCCATGAGGTCCAACCAGCGCACACGCGCGCAGGTATTTATAACACGGGGCCCACTAGTTATTAAAATAAACGGTGGGGCCTCTTGGTTATTAACCTAATTAATGGGACAAAGCCCATTAGGGTTTGGTGAGTATATAAAGGGCACCTAGGCTCTCATCCAAGGTATGCTCTCATAACCCTAACCTTCTACTAAATCCTAAACCGATTACTTACTCTCACGCCGGAGGATAATCGTGGGAGACAATCCCACGGTAAGCCTAACGGTGCTTTGTTTTCTTAGTGTGCAGGTCTCATACATCAAGACTCAATTGATACAGGAACCGGAGCCTAACAGATCCGTATTACACCTAATTCGGATCTAATCAAGGATCGTCCAACTTTTGTATCAACAGATATTTTTTGTATGCTTGACACCTTATCAATAATAGATTGATACGTGGCTTAAAGAAAGAAAAACTTACCTAAATATCCATAGTCATCAAGCCTGCAATTTGTGCAAGTGTATTTTCTATTATAAGTGGCATATCTTTTACCTAATAAAAGAAAATAAAAAGTGTGAACTTTTGTATTTAAAAAAAAATGAATATTTTCTTATTAGGTATGCTTTACTAGAATTTTTTTATTATTTTTGAATATATGTTTAATTAAAAAGCTTAAATACTTCTAAAATTAACATTATTTTGATGAAGAAATCTGATGGAGAAAAAAAACACATAAAAATATATGTGTCAAATTTATAAAAACAAAAACTTAAAAAAAGAGGAGGTAATTAATAAAACTTTAATGGTTTAATTTTAAATAAATTATATAAAGTTAAGTGTAAATTTATAAATTTACAAATTTTATTATAACTTAAAAAAAACAAATAACCCCTTAAACTTTTATATAACATATAAAACAGTAAAAATAAAAAATTTATAAAAACATAATGTACAAGCCTTGTGCGTGCACGGAGATTAAAACTAGTTTCAACTACAAACAAACACGTGTCTTCCTCCCAGACTAGTTTATGTTTTCATTTTTATTTATTTATTTATTTATTTATTTTTATAATGTTAAGTGTGTATATATATAAAAGGCTAATGGTGCAAAGGTGGTGCATACTTGAGCTAAAAACACAAAAAGTGCAAAGTTTACGTAAACACGGAAAATAAAAGTATGACATAACAATATATGTAAGATGATCAAAGTACATAAAACATGTAGACTAAACGTAGTCTAGAGCCGGGTTCAATTAAATGTATGTGTTACGACGTTCGTGAAATAACCTATCCGGTTACTTGTAAAAGTTAATTCACGCCAAAATAAAAGTATATAGTAAATGTACGAGGTTAAATGATAACCTAAAAATATAGCTCTTAGATCAAAAGCACGCTTGTAATCGTGGTTAAATAAAAAGACAATTTAAGCCCAAAATGACTCGGCAAATGCAAACATAGTGAAATTGTTATATAAAGACACGCAAGTGCTAAGTCACTATATCTACCACTACATAGTGTTTTTATCTTTTATTCCTCTGGTAACTAATTTTCATTATAATTGTTATATTTAATTTCTAAGACCCTGAGCTTATATGTACACGTTTACACTTCATTTTTGTGCCACCACCACTAGTTAAGTAGGCTAAGTGTCATGGCTAATTCATGGGCAATTTAAATTATTTATTTACTTTGTCACTAAAATATCACATAGTAACATTGGTCTCTTGTGTTATGAATTATTTTAAATCTAAATTATACATGTATGGCAAGTATGTGTGTATGATCACGTGTCATTAGATGGGGAGTTACTCATCATATATAATTTATCTCAAGATAGCATGTCATTTGTAATAAGTTGACTTGTAAATAAAATTATAGGTTGAGGAAATATTAAGGTTAAGGAATAAAAAGGCATAATGTTATAATGGTTTAGACGCAATCATGAAAAGAAAATGTAAACGTTAAAATACGGGACACTTATTTGAAATAATAAAAATACGTAGAGCACGTAGACTAATATTTAGTCTAAAGTCGGGTTAACACTAAATGTACATTTTACGATGTACGCGGAATAACCTATCCGAAAACTCATAAAAATAATAATTTAAGAAAATTTAAATTTATTGACGAAAGTCGGGGTTTAAATATTGACCCGAAAATTACGAATTGCTACAATAACGAACAAAAAACGTGCCAAATTGTTTTTGGCAAGGCGGATAAAAATGTGTCAAATACGCTTGGCACAAAAAAGGGAACCTAGCCAAATTATTTTTGTCACCGTAGGTAAAACCGTCATAGTTAATTTTGGCACTGTAAATAAAAACCGTTTCAAATACGCACTCGGCACAGGAAATGAATTGGTACCAAATACACATTTGACACGGGATAGAAAAGTGTGACGAATGCCTATTTTGGAACGGAAAATTATTGGTCGTGTCAAATTCCTCACTCATGGCACCCCAAAGTTAAACCGTCCCATGAACCGTGCCAAATACTATTTAGCACGGTTTCAACCCGATCCAAATGTATTTGGCACCCTCATATTTGGGATGGAGCCAAATAGCATTTTGCACGGCTTTTTGAGTATTTGGCACGGTTTCCTCCCCTCCCAAATACCCTTTTTTCTTGTAGTGTGACAAGCTTGGCATAGAACATGAGGCTTCTCTTTATTACATGAAATGACTGTTGATCCCACTTCAATAGATCGAATTTCTTAAGCTTGTTTAAGGTATAGTTATATTAGATAAATCTAACACAACTATAGTAGAAACTGTGTTTGAATGTATTAAAGATTATGCGGAAGAGTTGTAGTTGTGTGAGAGAGAGAACAATGGGGTAAAAGTTATTTCAATGCCATGGTGGAGTTTATGATAAGATTTAAATAAAAATAAAATAATAAATGACGTGAAAATGTTTGCCGGTCATATTGTCATAAAACAAATAAGTTCGTTGGTCTAGTCGGGACGAAAATTAGTTCGTTAGTCAAGACATTTTTGAAAGTTCATGAGTATTTTTCAACTTTTACCATTATTTTAAATCTAAATTATACATGTATGGCAAGTATGTATGTATGATCACGTGTCTCATCATATATAATTTATCTCACGATAGCATGTCATTTGTAATAAGTTGACTTGTAAATAAAATTATAGTTGAGGAAATATTAAGTGTTAAGGAATAAAAAGGTATAATGATGTTATAATGGTTTAGACGCTATCATGAAAAGAAAATGTAAACCGTTAAAATACTGGGACTAAAACTTATCTGAAATAATAACAAAAAACGTAGAGCATGTAACTTATAATTAGTCTAAAGTCGGTTTAACACTAGAGTAATGTGCATTTTACGATATAACGCAATAACCAATCCGAACACACATAAAAAATAATAAATTAATTAAAATTTAAATTTTTATAGACGGAAAATGTCGGGTTTAAATATTGACCCGAAAATTACGAATATGCTACAATAACTAACAAAAAACAGTCCAAATTGTTTTTGGCAAGGCAGGCGGACTAAAACTGTGCCAAAATACGCTTCTGGCACCAAAAAAGGAACCCGTACCAAATTATTTTTGTCACGGTAGATAAAACCGTCCTAGTTAATTTTGGCACGGTAAATAAAAACCGTTTCAAATACGCACTCGGCACAGGAAATGAATTGGTACCAAATACATATTTGACACGGGATAGAAAAGTGTGACGAATGCCTATTTTGGAACGGAAAATTATTGGTCGTGCCAAATCCACACAACATGGCACCCTAAAAGTTAAACCGACCACAATGAACCGAGCCAAATACTATTTTAGCACGGTCTCAACACCGATCCAAAGGTATTATGGCACCTCGATATTTGGGACGGAGCCAAAACAGTGCCAAATAGCATTTGGCACGGCTTTTTGAGTATTTGGCACGGTTTTCTCCCCTCCCAAATACCTTTTTTTCTTGTAGTGTGACAAGCATGGCATAGAACATGCGGCTTCTCTTTATTACATGAAATGACTGTTGATCCCACTTTAATAGATAGAATCCCTTAAGCTTGTTGAAGGTTTAGTTATATTAAATAAATCTAACACAACTATAGTAGAAACTGTGTTTGAATATATTAAAGATTATGCGGAATCTAATCTTTAATATTAAAAAGAATTATCAATGAAACAATAATTCAATGAACATACAATTCAACAAATAAGCTCAAATATTATTAATGATAATAATACGAGTACTCTCAAAGTATTAGGGTTACAAAGACCTTGAAGCTATGAAAATTGATAAAAGATAATATAAAAGATATCAAACTCTATGCCCCAAGACCTTCTTTTATACACCAAGGAGCTCTAGTCGGCTTACAATACTTTCTTAAATATCCATAATCTTTTCTGTAAACAAATAACTTAATACATATCATATAAGCAGTGTAACAACCGGCAATTTTCGAAGCATAATTAAATAATAAATCATAATTCTTATTACATGTTTGTCGTTTATAAAAATTTATTTTTAAGCTGACTTATTAAAAACGACCCACTAAATTACATTTTCACAACTCGGACCCTAAAGCAATTTGATGTAAAACGACATTCCTAACAACTTTTTAGTTTTGATCGAGACCCAGAAACAGTCAGAAGGTGACTGAAATGCCCTCGCAAGATTTAGAAACACAAAAAAAAAAAAATATAAATTAAATTATTTAATTATCACGTTTTATAATTAAAATAAAAATATTTAATAAAATACTTCACCAATTTAAATAAAAGGTTTGTTGATAACGCGAAAATGCAGGGTTAAAAATTTATTTCTAAGGTTATTACTTTCGAACGAGACGTAACCGGTTTCATAAAATATAATTAACTTAAAATATTTATAAAATGTAATAAAATATATATAAAATAATTAACAAAGTAAATACACATTTTATCAGAAAAATGATTAGAAAAACAATGACGCAAGTTTTGAGATTTGAATCATACCGTTAAGTCGCTCAAAACAGACAGGTCCCGAATCGATAATTATCAAAACTCTTAAAAGTTCAAAATGAGCCCTAAACTATTTATAACTTGACACTTTCATTTTAAAGTTTAATATATATATATATATATAAAAATATAACTTTTATTTCATTCCCATCTCTATAAAACACACACACACCTATAAACTCTCTCTCCCCCTCCTCCATCTTCCCCAAAAATCCGGCCACCCTCCCCGCCGGCCGTCGCCGCCGGCCACCCTGCTGCCACCGCCGGAAAAGTTTTCCGACGGGTTTCCGACCGAAACATAAAAGTTTTCTCATCTCCGGATCTACCCGATCCCTCACCACCCCGCCCACCACAACCACAAACCGCCATCGTCATCCCCCCATTCACCCCCGCACGCCCTCAAACACAACAACCATCGATAACAAACGCCACTGCAACACCACCCCGTCACGCATCTCTCTGCCTCCACCGACACCAACACCACCTGCCACGGCTGACCTGCCACCTGCTGTCCATCACACCGAACCACCCACAACCATCACAGTTCCCCGCCATCATTCTCTATCTGTCCTCGTCTCACAGTCGTCATCATTCATCTCCAGTCGCTGCTAACAACCTAACAAGACGCGCTAACGCCCACCACAGACCTTCATCTTTGGCCAACCGCCACATTAACACCTTCACCATCCCCCACCGCCATCATCACCATCCCCGCTGCCTCCAACAGCTGCGGCTCAGCCGCCATCTTCCCCCCCCCCCCCCCCCCACCACATCACTTTCTTTTTATATTTCTTTTTTGGTGTTACCAAATATTATAAAAATGTAATAAGCTAGTTAGTTAGTGTTGTTTGTTTAAGTTTAGTTTATTGATGTAAATTTTAAAGGGGTGTTTTGTCTGCTGCGATTTATGCCATTTGGAGGCGTTTGGTTCTTGCGTTGTATATCTGCATCCCCCAAAGGGTGTTTAGATCTGTGTATAAACGGCCCAACAGGGGCTTTGTTTCAGGTGTTTTTACTCCTTAAGGTGCGTTTGGGACCAGCAGCCCATATAGGGGTGGTTTTGGTTGTCTAATTTTGTTTTTGGTTAATTGTTTAGAGCCCGTTTAAAAATATATTGAGGTATGTTGCAAACATAAATTGAATTAAAAAGCGGAAAAAACATGAAATTTATAATACGGGAAACGACGTATATAACGAACAAAAAAAGGTCCATGCTGACATTTATAAAAACCTTATATACTATGTGTATTTCATTAAAAACCTTTTTCTTATATAAAAAATAAAAAAAACCCCCGATAAATGAACAAAGTTATATAGTTTTAAGATTTTTTATAGAAAATAAATACGAAATACAATAACATCGTAAATAAACGAAAAATATACTTTTAACGAATGAGACAACGTTTTAAACTAAAACCCTCGAGGAAACGAAATATTAAAATATAAAATATTAATTTATCAATTCGCAACAAGAAAAATAAAGTCATTATTTTTTTAATAAAAACATTAGAAACAATCGCTTACTTATTTCATAACTAAAAAACCGTGTGTTTACTTTTTATGCAGAACGTTTATTTATGTTAGTATAGGGAATTTCGAAAACGGTGTCGAATTATATAGTTTTTACGATTAAATTTACTTATGTTTCGTAAATAAAACGGTAAAGTATTATATTTAGGTGACATTATCTTTTTGTTGTTTTGTTTATTAACTATATAATTCACCGTATATTATAAAATGATTATCTTTCATGAGAAATAAAAACGGGAATATATTACACACTCTGCGTTTGCTTTCCGATTTATTTTATTTAACCAATCACCAAACCCTTACAACTTGAATCCAACTCCTTTATCAACGTGTCGTGTTGACCATCATTCTACTAGTGGGATTTAACCGATAAGATGAACCGTAACTTCCCGGTCGAGCTGTTCCATTTTCCGTTTGTGTTGTGCTTAAAATGTGCACTTCTGTCAATCGTTCTTCATCATCAAGGTGAGTTTCATAGCCCCTATTTTACTTGTTTTAAACTGTTTTGGGGGAGAATACATGCTCGTTTACAAACTTGTATATTTTACTACAATACAATTACCTTTCAATACTTTGTGAGTTCATAGTCTCGCATTTCAATCTTTTCAATGTTTTATAAACCCGCGAGGGGAATACATGCTCGTTTTACAAAGTGAACTTATTGATTTCTACTACGTAAGCGTTACATGATTATTTTTACTAAAGCTTGATTTGTTTACTACATGATTTGAGATCGTGAATACCTATATTTGAAACCGTGAATTTTAGACATGATTGTTTTACTATTGGACACAAGTGTTTTTCAAAGTGTATGCTATCCAGATTACTGCCTGATTATTAATGCCTAAGTTACCTTATTGCCGTGAAGTCCCTACTTATCATGAACCGTCAATTGCTATTATAGTGAGCGCTAGTGTTATGGATAGATCTATCGGGACTGACAATCCCCACCTTTCCTTGGGTCACTAGTTTGATCAGTGCCATTTAACATTTAAGGTGTCCGGGTGTTGCAATCATCCTAAATATCTTTTGTAGGGGCATACCAATCTAATGAATTGAAGTACGGATAATGCTTCGGTGTCATGAGCTTAGTGCAATAATATATACTTAGACTTGAGAATTTTTTCTCTTGTCTACATTACTTTTTTTTGGACTTCGAATTATTACACTTAGTCCACCAATTACTTCGATCTTGTGGTCCACTTTTAAATACTTCTTGATTTACTGAATCACTACTTGGATTTTGGATGGATTTCAGAAATAACACTTTTAAATGTTGTAACGCTACTTTTCTTCTGAAATATTTCTTAAATTATTTCAATATTGCTTTTTACTTAAACCTATGAATTCACCAACATTATTGTTGACGTTTTAAGCTGTAATATTTCAAGTACTATTTTGCTAGTGGAGCATTGGTAGCATCGTGTACGCGCGGAAATATATATATTTGTTAGAAGGCTTAATAACCTTGAAACTATATGACAACGTTTTGACAATGTTTTCTAATACATTATAAATGGAACCTGTGTAACTCTGACATTTTTACTAAATTAAATGTGACATTTTATAAAACGTCTCTTTAGAGGTCGTTTTCCCGTGACTTGTTTTTTTGACCCTGAAGTAGCACCCCAACCTTAACCATTTCCGCAGCGTTGACCTGATTGTTCGGGGGTGTTACAAGCAGTACAAACAACAAACAATGCAACTTATTAACCTCAACAAGCAATAACTTTTCTCTGAGCAGTCTTAATGCCTTAACCTTGACAGATACTAATATTCACAAGCAGTAGTAACTTTTTGTACAAATCAGTAGAAAACACTTAGCTTATTTTCACTAGCAGTACTAAATATTCACTAGCATAATAACTATTACTAAGCAGAGTAAACACATAGCATATTTTTTTTTGAAGTTCATGACACCACTAAATCAAGCTGAGCACATTACCAACAAACATGACAGCAGTAATTTCAAACAACATCAAAAGACTTTAATCCCACAATCCTCCTTTAAAAAAATGGATAGTCTTGTTCAAAATCATCAAGTTACTTCCATTTAAAGCTTCATCAAACCACCAGTAGGATGGCATCCAACACTTCTTTTACTTCTTAAGCTGTTTTCATTGAATGAATTTAAGAAGCTAATAAGCCATTTCACTTTCATAGTCAATCATAAGCTTCTTTTCCAACATCATTGTAAGTGTAGATGGTGTAAGAGGATACTTCTTCTCTACTAACATATAAATCTGCACATGTTGCATCCTCAATGAATGTACTCTACAAGAGTCATACAGCTTCCAATTCAACACTTTGTATTCTTGTTGATTGCTTCCATACTTTATTCTTCTACAGTGGTTCAAAACATTGTTTTCAATCACCCCATAATATCAAATCCAAGTCTTCCACTGGTCTTGTTGACTCATATTTAGAATTTACCAACTTGTATAAATTTTCCAAATCTTCCCTGTCAAAACTTTTAAGCATGTGACTAAAGATCATGTACGTTAGTTTTGAGACTATCCATCGCACTCATTATTATGATAATAGCTTTTTCTTCCTTCTATAAAAATCTTCCAGCCAACAATACTGAAGACTTAACAACGCCGAAAGGTATAGAACATAAATAGTTACTGTCTTTTTCATCTGGAATGATTTCCATTTCTTTGTTTAAGCTTTGCTGTTTCTTTGTCATCATCCACCTTTTGCTTATATGTAACTCTCATGTACCAAGCTTTGTATCTGCTCTTATTTTTTTTGCTTTTCACTAACTCTGTTCTAACGTCATCAATGTATTTACCCTTTTAGAGATGCTCTGTAAACATCTCTTGGAAGAAATCAAACTCTTTCAACTTCAAATCTTTTAGCTTGATCCATCCATGTTCTTTAGAATGTACATATTATCTTTCACTGTTGACTTTTGTTGGTGTATTTTCTTCATTCTCTTAAGCCTTTTAGCTTCAAATGCATTCAATCTTTTCTCTAAGAGTTTGTTGAAATAATATAGCCTTTTTTAGATAGACAACCTCTTCTATGTTTCTGTGCTTGCAATCTTTAGCATCTGATGATCTAGCATGATCTTTGCCAGTATAATCCTCCCAATTTTCAATCAAGGCAAATGGCTTCTTCTTCTTTTTAGCTTTCTCTCTTGCAAGTCTTTCTTCTTCATCAAATTCAGCTTGTAATTTTAAAGCAGCTTCTTCATCAAGCCTGATTAGATCTTTCTTCTTCATAGGCTTCACAGGTTCTATCAATATTCCTTTACCTTTGTCCTGTGATTGTTGTGAAGATAGTTGTGAAGATATTGTTGTTGTAGATTCACCCAGCTCTTGTATAACAACCCCTTTCTCCTTGGGTTTTGTACTTTTTATTTCCATAAGTGCTTGAGCCAAAGTAATATCATCAACAGTTGTAATTGTAGCAGTAGTTGTTGTAGCAGCACTAACAGTTGTTGCATCACCAGCAGTACTAACTACATTACTTACATCTTTAACAGCAACTTCTTGTTCTGCAACAAACACTTCCTCACCATCTAAAACATTCACATCAAACATCTCTTCATCCACATTTTGAACACTAACCAGGGTAATTTCTTCATCTGCATCAATAGCATCAATCCTCCCCTGTTTGGATGCATCCTCACCCAAACTTTCTTCATTATCAGAGGATTCTACCCTAGCAGTCAAACCAACTTTGTATAATCTCTTCAGCTTATGAGTTCTTGACCTATTTTTCTTTTCAAGCTTCTTGACCCTCCTTTTCAAACTAGCAATCTCATTATGTTGAGTGGTCTTTGTCTTCTCCAAATCAAGAACCCTGTTTTGTAAAGTGGTACATAGTGCCATCAATTCATCAAGTTTAAGTCTATCCTCATCACTTCGAAGTGTGTTACCTCTTGCGAGCAGTAAATCATTGGAATGTTTAGATACATTCTCAAACCTAGTTTGAGCAATAGTATCCCCCATGGTTTCTTGGCACCTAGGACCACCACCTGAATTAGTTCCTTGGGAACTAGATTCATTAGGTGTTGCCTTGGATTGGGTCTTATTGATGTTACCACTGTCCTGCTCTGCTTCTAAGCTAGAAGCAGTAGTGACAACTCTCACCAAACTATCACCTAACTCCTTATGGGCAGCCTCATCTGCAACACTTTCAATAGGATCACTAGGCTGAGGTACCTGAGTGTCCTTTTTTTAGGCTTCCTAGGTTTTTGTGTCTTTTAAGGTTGAGTAGATGGTTGAATAAAAGTGTATGTGTGATGGGGATCAGTTGGAATTGCTGAACCTTCACCCATTTGTGATTGGTTTAGTATCACCATTGTTTGAAATAAAGGTGTTACTCTACCAGAAAAACCTTTGCCTATTCTTCTCATGTTTCCAAAAATCTTTTTAGTGTGATAGGGTGCGATATAAATTCTCTTATAAGTTGGCAGCCCATCAAATTGTTTGTCCAAAAATATTTGTACAAACCTTGGATACATAAAAAAATTTAGCTTGTTTACTATCCAAGTTTCTAATCATACTATCAAAAATTAATTTTGAAAAGTTAAATTTTTGGTTTGTGGCTAAGCATATAATGGCAGATGCCATAGTATTACTAAACTCATTCCATGCAGTAGTCTTTGGACTTAGACACTGTAAAATAGTATGAATTAGAAATTTCCATTATGGGGAAAAGAATGGTTTATAAAAAGTTAGCTTTTGTGAAATTTTCTTATACCCCATCA
>BQNB010112149.1:0-22209 GCA_026074375.1 Tanacetum coccineum
ACCTAATGATTAGCCGCTAGTTTTAAGCGAATGAGGACTTGTTCAAGCGTGCATGTCTATTCCGTTGTTACGGCCATGTATGCATGACTTAGCTACCTCATTGGTTTATGACTTTTGTAAAAGTTAGAAGGTTCCTACCCTATATCACTTCATCCTAACCGTTGGTTAAATTCAAATGGGGATGTGATCGAACACACATGTCTATTCCATCGTTACAGTCATGTATGTGTGCTTCAGCTGCCTTGTTGGAATGGTACTTCTGGTGAAAGATTGTAGATTGATCAACCATACGCCTTTCCATACAAAAACCCATATTTACCTTTATAAACTTGTTACTCCTTGGCTTTAGTGGTGGAGATGTGTATCCTTGCCAAGCTTATGATAGAATACTCGTCACGACCAAGCAATTGAGCGAATTTGTTACATGTTACCACATAGATTAGTTGAGTGATTTGAGTGTTTTCATCTTCTTATTTTGTGAGGTGTTTGGTTGTGTACTTGTAATAGATCGAATGAATGCTTTAACGGAAAATATCCTTAGGGATACATTTTTATAAACTTCTAAAGTCTACTTGAGGACAAGTAGGATTCAAGTGGGGGGATATTTGATGACATCAAATAACGTCTATTTTATAGCATCATTTATCCCATGTAATTAACCCATTTTGTATAATTATTGCAAAGAAATGTTACTTAATCGTTTGTATTTAAGAATTGCAGTAATTATGAAGTATTTAGTGAAGATTGACTAAAAGGCACGAATTTTGGAGCATAAACAAAGAGTTCGAGAAAGTCTACTAATATAACAGCATATATGCCGTATTATTCTTGACCTATACGACGTATCCAAGACTTGACGAGCTAAAGGAGCATTGCCTGACTTTGAAGAATACGCCATATCCACTTCAACGATACGTCGTATATACTACTTTGGTCAACAAGGAAGAATGAACTATTTTACCTCAATACGTCGTATCCATCAAGAAGATACGGCGTATCCGTGCCTATACTTCATAAGAAACCACGAAGACATAAAGACTAATACGCCGTATCCAGAAGCCTCTATACGCCGTATCCTAGGATCATTATACATGAAGATTCTAGAAGATATCAAACGTGGTCCTTACTCCAAGAAAGCCCAATAACCCGTATCCTACATCGCTCGATACAGCGTATCGAACCGACTACCAGACTATAATACAAAACTCAGTTTTAGGTATGCAAGTGAGTCCCTAAACCACCAAGTCGACCAAGAGACGATTAGAAAAGCATATAAGGTCAGAAAAGAGCCTCAAGATCCTAGAAAAACTCTTATAATCTTCGCACAACCTAATACGTGTTCGATTAAGGTTTCTTTATTTTAATCATTCATATATTAAACCGTGTGTATTTTTACAATGACTATCGGCTGATACCTTTAGGTATCAGCTATTTTTATGAAGATCTAATATTTGGTTTGTTTATCTTAATTGCTTAATTTATCGTTGATAAGTTGTTTATGTTTATTAATTTATATTCGTTTACATGCTTAAGTATGCAACCTATCATTCAACTGCGTCTAGTCCTACATATTTAATGCGCTGCAACTTTGGTGTTATTTGGGCATAGGCTAAGAGTCCGGGATAGCTCTTCATATTGCAATTTATATATCTAGAATCATAAGATCACAAATATTGACCTATCTTTGTCTTTAGATTAGTGAGCATAGTTGAGCCATAAGGTGACCTTGGTATCAAGGAGTACGTTCTTATTCCATTGGCAAGGACTCGGACAGTGGACTACTAGTATATAAAGAGTCATTAAGCAGTAAGTGGGTAAAGTCTTGATGAGCTAGGGTTTAGTAAGAGCACCATTATTAATCTTCTAAGATAGATTATAATCAAAAATGCTCTGCTTTGCGGATGCGTCTATAGTGTTGGATTTAGCGTGTCGAGGTCTTAGGAAGAAGTACCGCCTTAGTCTAGGCAATGATATGCCCATTCGAAGATAAGACAAGCATTGCACTATATAAATCAAAACCTCTGTTTTATCAGATTTTTTTGGTAGTTACGTTTTTATTCACTATTATGTTCTCGACGTTCTATTTCGTTTGTTTGTCTTCTTGTGTGTATTTATTGCTTTACTTGTCATCAAAACCTTAGGTTAGATACACAAAACCGTGCCAGTCTCTCAGGCTGAACCCCCTTTTGCATTAGTTTTAGGTTTAACTTAGATAACTAAAATACTATTGATTAGATATTAATGCTCTCGTCTCTTAGTGATCGAAACCATACTTAACCATGTATAACTCCATCTGACCGGGTACACTGCCCGTTAAAGTGTTGTTTTTAGGTATAGTCGGCATAAAATATAATAGTTAAAATGATTCATAAATAACACATACACACGACACATCAAGTTTGGCGACGCGCCGGGCTTGTAGAGTTGTTTAAATTCTTTTTTTAGTGTTTTTGTTTTTTTAGATTTAATGTCAGATTAATTTACATACTTTGTGTGTTTGATTTTATGCATTGTATAGTTTGACATTTTGTGTGTTTTTGTCAATTTTTACAGTTCATTGTAACCTCTCTGACGTCGGATGTCTCCAATACGGTGTAGTCATTTTATTGGATAGCGGCGTATAAAATTTTTCAAACCAATCTTTCATCAATACGGCGTATTTTGTTCATGAATACGGCGTATTAAGCTATTTCGACAGGATTTCTTTACTAGCAATTTATTTACATGGTTTAAAATCGGAAGACCCACAATATTACTATTGGAAGAGTATATCAGGCTTGAGGAATAAAAGGTCGAACAGTAGTAGGTGTTTAACTTGGAAACGCTAGGTATGTAAATCTAGTATGATGATGGAAGTTCTCGACCTCAGATCTGTTGAAAACTGATATTCCCTCGCTATAGCTTTTATTGACTTATATCATCTAAAAAACACTTTCTTGTGAAACCACGGGTCAGTTCTATTACATGAATTGACTTTAGAGTTTCGTTCGACGATTCCGACGATGAAGATTACACAGTAATTTTTGACAAAAACTCGTTTTCTTATAAAATAATTTATGTCAATAATTTGAAAACGGATTCAGAAAATGATAATGAAAAAGTCAATATGCCTTCGTTCCCATCACCCGAGCCTACGGTCAGTTGTTTTGATGATTTAGACTTCTTTAAAGATTTTGAGAATGAATTTCCAGCCATTGTTTACAATGATGCTCAAACGTCTAAATCAGATTTATTAACTGAACCGATTTTAAACCCTCAACATATCGATGAATTTAATTTAAAAGATGAAACATCATTGTCCGAATGTGATGAAGAGGAACAAAACGTTTTAAACTTTAATGATCTATTTCCTTTTAACGTAATTTATCCCAATGATTCAAAATCGGATAAGGACAATGATGATGATAAAGTCGATATTGAACACTCTTCGAGGGATTTATCTGTCAAACCGTTACCTGATGTAATAAATACCGATGTTGGTGCCTATGCACATGGGTCAAATAAGCTTTTGGAAACAAGTCATGATACATCTAATAAAATTTTCAAAACTGAAACTTTTATCAAGGGATTAAATTTTAATATCATGACTTGGAATCATCTTAACAAAGGGATGCCATTCATTTTCCTAATCAAGAATTTGTATGTGCCATTTGGCATCCCGTTCGACCCCAAATTGTTTTATAAGGATGGGATTAAATTGGGGCAAGTCTAACTTAAAGACTTTTCTGTAAACAAAAGTGCTTGCCGGGAGACAACCCAAAATGTATTTTCAATTTTTATCGAGTCTGTCTTCCCAGATTGTCTATACGGCGTATCCAAACCCCATGGATACGGCGTATTAGCCTTCTGGACGTTATCCAGTCTTTATTTTCAGCACAGTCTATACGACGTATTCATTAAATGAATACAGCGTATACATGTATCAATACGGCGTATCCTGGGGAATGGATACGGCGTATCGACTTCCTGTATAGTTTTAGGTATTTATTTTGAGTCTAACCAAACGAATACACGGAGATAGAATTGCATTTGTTTTCTGAGAATTTATACAGGACCTCGTGAAAGAAATATCGATGAATATTGGTGGAGAATTTACAAATCTAGAGATCTTGAAGTGTTGGTGTCTTGAAACTTCAAGGCGGCTGTTCAACACACACAATCTTGCTCAATAAATCTACATGGAGAATCTACCGAGCAAATATCAAGGGAGTTTCTCATTCTAATTCTTTTTAATTCCCGTATTTAATGTTTTATCTATACAACGAGGACGTTGTATAATTCAAGTGGGGGGATGGAATTAGAATGTTTACTTGTCCTAATTTTCACACTAAAATGCTTAAATTATGCTCAAATTTAAAAAAATTTCAAGCATACTTTTGTGAAATTACTTGATACATAACCCGCACACAATAACCCTTGTTAGATATTATGAGGATTTAACCTTTTCGTTTCCAAATGTTTACCTAAAAAAATTTCTACTAAAATATGAGTGTTGCGGTGATTGTTGGTTGACTTTAGAACTTGGTTTGGTATATCTATTCGAGGGACCGCAGTGATAAGTATTATAGGATTTTAGATGGTGTTACTTGTTTAAATTATTAAATCTTTAGGATTAATACCCAAAACGCCTTTACATGTTGCTTATTAACTATCTACCACTCGGTTAGTAACCCCGGTATAAACACTTTGTTTACTCTACATTTAACGAGTATGATACCCCTAGGAACAACCGTTAGGCCATTCTCTTTAGTGAATTACACCAATTATTTGTTTCGTTACACCTTTACACCTTAGCCTACCCTGTTAGATTAGGTTTATTTTACAGTTGCTAGTTGCTTAAAGTGTAAAGTTTGTATTTCCCGAGTCTTATGTCATTTTCTATCTTTGGTGTGGTTGGAAATTCGCACATTGCAAATGGGAATGTATATTATAGTAAAAACTCATGTGATTTTACTACCATCATAATTAATGGTGAGTTCAAAGAACGAAGGAACTATTGTTGATCCCAATAGAATAGATCTTGCTTAGCTTGTATAAGGCTAAGTTGTATTGAATAAATTCAAAACAACTATGATTGAAACTTTGATTGTGAATATCAAAGACTATACGGAATCTAGTCATGAGAATTATAGATATTTCAATGAAATAGTAATGAAAAGATTAATAACAAAAACAGGTTTACCCAAATCTGTCAGCTTCAATTATAATTACGAACACTCTTAATCAGTGTTAGGGTTACAAACCTTGAAGCTAATTGATTTCAATAGATTTCTAGATTATCTTAAACGCTATGCCCTAGGACCTCCTTTTATTCACCAATGGAGTCCTTACGGACTTATCATTATTTCCTAGTTTTCATGATCTTCTAACAAAATAACTTTTACGTTTCTTTTAAAAAAATATCTCTTTTATCACTAATCATTCTTTATCTTTTCTCTGATAAGTTTTGATCTCTTCTCTGTCAGTTGAAAATCTTCCAGCAGTTATATATCTTTAAGCGTTGGACTTTTACACAACTATTGTACTTTTTACCACAGCTCTAATTGTGTAAAAGCAGATTAAACTAATTAGAAATGTTGTTCTTTAATAATCATTTGCCAGTAACTAAGTTACACTAGCGTAGTAACTTGCAATGTAACATATACTAGCTAGTAGTAATTATATAGCAGTAGTAACTATCTACTAATTAATAGGAGTTGTAATTCTGTGTAGTAGTAATTAGATGTTATACTTTTAGCTATTTTTCATTAAGATTACTAACAGAACTTATTTATACTTATCAACAGTAATAATACATAATAGTTTAATTTTAGGTAGTAATTCAAACAGCTCAAGATGTTTTATAAAACTATGTAAGAATTATAGGAATTATTAGAGTGAATATGGTGAAATACTTTTTTTGTATATAGTTGAAACAAGAAAAAAAAAAAAATATAAAATTTTAACAAAACAAATTAGAAAAATTAAATTAAACTCACATTCAATATTCACAACATCCTTCTTAAACAAAATACTCCCCACCTAATATTACAATACATATCCAAATTATTTAATTAAATTAATTTTTTTATATTATATATTTTTTTTTCTTTTAAAATAAAATTATACAAAACAATTATAACAAAAATAACAAAACACTTCAACCAACAATAAACCATATAATAAAACCTCAAAACAACTAACAAACACTTATTATAAATATAGACAGATTCAAAACTCCTTAAATCTCACAATTAAAATCACACACAATAATACCATCACAAAACTATTACATATCACAACACACTCCACAATCTCACCTTACAAACAACACAAAAACACAACAAAAAAAATACAAACTAACAAAATAAAAAATCAAAAACAATCAAAACAAAATCCTCCAAAAACACCAATAAACACCCAAACCAAAAAAAAATAACAAAACTAAACATTTACCTAAACCATACACACTCTCTCTCACACAAATCAAATAATAAATTATAAATATATTTATCGCTCTCTTAAAAAAATATAAAAATATATATCTCTCACTCAAACTACACACAACACCTCTCACACTCACATCTCTCTCAACAAAATATATGACACCAACATAAAAGATATTCTATCTTTAATATATAAATTACATTTTATTTTATATTATATTATTTAATCTCTATTAAAAATGATTTATATTACTTCACTAGAGATTTATTTAATCAATATTTACACGAACATAGACACCCCCACAAACATCACCAAACTCTCCTACAATACACACAAACACTCACACAAAATATATATCTACCTCTCTCTAAAACCAATTATTCACCTCACTAACAAACCACCCACTACCAAAACTCTTCACTCACACTCTCACACACTCTCTCTCTCTCTTCTCTCAATATCCACAATTAACAACTCACATACTCACTCTCAACCATCAAACATCACTCAACTCTCTCAAAAACTAAATAATCTATAAAACTCTATACAAACCACAAACACCCATTTATAATTAATAAACAACTTAACAATCAACTACATTCTCCCACACACACTCTCCACACTACTTTCAACCCAAAACCCTCAAAACTTCAACCAAATATAGATTCAAACTACTAAATCCTAAAACCTACACGATACTCTACATCACACACACTCAAAATAAAACCATACCTCCGACACAACTCTAAGATCTCTCTCTTTGCATGCGCATGCTCCAGAGATAGTATAAATATATACCATTTGTGTGTGTGTCATGTGTCACACGCTCTCGGTATACCTCCATTTAACTCACCTTATATTACTCTCGATCATTCACTACTCGTGCTTTATTAATAATTTCTAATTTCACACTACTACCCCACTGTAATCACTCTACACTGCTCTCGCCCTCATTTTACATCATTATCTTTCAACTCTTCACAACTACCCTCCACTCACACATATATATATAGATAGACCAACCCACAAAACACACTCTCACCATCCCCACTCCCTACCCACCTTCTCTCTCGCACGTCGCATTTTTCTTAACTTCTTTTATATCCAACATACGTCTGTATGTATATATGGATAGATTCAATCCATACATACTACTAGAGATCTCTCTCATCTATATATAGATCTGCACTCTGCCTCTCTGTAACAAATCCCAAACGATAGATAGAGATAGAGTATATGTATATCATAGTGAGAGGATATAGATCCTGTGTTAAATATACTATACAATCAAAATTCAATCTAAGACCAAACCAATACAAATCCAAATATCACAATCACTACAATCTAACCCCCCCCTCCCCCGTCCATTTTTACCACGCACACATCCCTCCTTCCGCCAAGCTACCTCTCAAATATTATACAACATCAATATAACAATCTCCCAAATTACCATACGTCAAACCAATCTTTGATTTAGTTTAAGACGCCTTCTTATGACTTACTTAGTGATCTGGCTCTCACTCTGATGTGTTACTCGACAAAATTATATTCATGATCAAATAAATCGTCAAAGTGTCACCTCGTCTTCTCCCCTCACCCTCCTCATCCCCCACGTGTGTCGATGTGTGATATGTTGTCTCTCGGAATTTGTCGAGAGACGAGTAATGAGTCAATTAAAGATATACTGCTCTGGTTATAGAAATGTAAGTATCTAGCTCTCACGCGCGCCATAGATCTACTGCCACTCCGCACCGCTCGCGCACCCTCGGGGTTTAGATATGAGGTGTGTAAGCTGTCGGAGTGAGTTGTTGGGGGTAGGTGTCGCGCTGGATGTATATACTCGAGTAAGAAATGCAAAAGGACTTCTATTGAATAAGGCTCAAATAAAGATTGTCAAGACTCTTCCGCGACTTTGATAATGAACGTCTTTATTCTAGGGTGTACGCTCGAAGAGCTGTAGTGGTGTTGAAGTAGTTAGAGGAGTGACGGAGGTATTTTAATTGGGAAGAAAGATGTCAACACTTACGCTTTTCAGTCAACAAATCAGAAACGTATGAGCTTGTCGGTCCAGAAGTCTCAAAGTTCACAGATGCAAAGTTTTCAAGATGGCGAAGAGATTGGGCGTGTGTTGGATGATGCTCAAGATGATTCAAGTTCACAATGTCAAATACAGAGTTACAAGGAACAAGATTCAATTCCTCGAAATTCAATGTTCAATACAACATACTCACATGGAATGTCACTATTAGGATGAGCTATATACTAAAGACAAAGCATTGTTATTGCTAGGCTTAACGTTTTGTAAATAGAGTGACCTCCCCTTAGAGGGGAGATTGTTGGAACATAAAAACAGTGGTCGGTCACTTCCAAGGTTGTAATGTTTTGATCGTAGTTAGTGTATGATTAGCATAGTAATTTTCTTTTGGATTTAGTCTGGGGGGGGGGGGGGGGGGGGGGGGGGGGGGGGGGGGGGGGGGGGGGGGGGGGGGGGGGGGGGGGGGGGGGGGGGGGGGGGGGGGGGGGGGGGGGGGGGGGGGGGGGGGGGGGGGGGGGGGTGGGGGGGGGGGGGGGGGGGGGGGGGGGGGGGGGGGGGGGGGGGGGGGGGGGGGGGGGGGGGGGGTGGGGGGGGGGGTGGGGGGGGGGGGGGGGGGGGGGGGGGGGGGGGGGGGGGGGGGGGGGGGGGGGGGGGGGGGTGGGGGGGGGGGGGGGGGGGGGGGGGGGGGGGGGGGGGGGGGGGGGGGGGGGGGGGGGGGGGGGGGGGGGGGGGGGGGGGGGGGGGGGGGGGGGGGGGGGGGGGGGGGGGGGGGGGGGGTGGGGGGGGGGGGGGGGGGGGGGGGGGGGGGGGGGGGGGGGGGGGGGGGGGGGGGGGGAGGGGGGGGGGGGGGGGGGGGGGGGGGGGGTGGGGGGGGGAGGGGGGGGGGGGGGGGGGGGGGGGGGGGGGTGCGGGGGGGCGGAGGGGGGGGGGGGTGGGGATGGGGGGGGGGAGGGGGGGGGGGGGGGGGGGGGGGGGGGGGGGGGGGGGGGGGGGGGGGGGGGGGGGGGGGGGGGGGGGGGGGGGGGGGGGGGGGGGGGGGGGGGGGGGGGGGGGGGGGGGGGGGGGGGGGGGGGGGGGGGGGGGGGGGGGGGGGGGGGGGGGGGGGGGGGGGGGGGGGGGGGGGGGGGGGGGGGGGGGGGGGGTGTGGGGGGGGGGGGGGGGGGGGGGGGGGGGGGGGGGGGGGGGGGGGGGGGGGGGGGGGGGGGGGGGGGGGGGGGGGGGGGGGGGGGGGGGGGGGGGGGGGGGGGGGGGGGGGGGGGGGGTGGGGGGGGGGGGGGGGGGGGGGGGCTAAGGCCCATGGGAAGCCCATCATAGCCTATGGGCCGGCCATCATGTACTATATAAACCCTCTCCTAGCCTTGGAGAGGGGTTGGTTGTTTTATTTTCCATTTCACACACATAATATAATTCATCCATTCCATCCATCTCAACCCACATCTCTTTCTCATGTTCTGGTAGATCTATGATCTACATGTATCTTCTGATCGTCATCAAATGTCCCCCTACTTGAATCCTACTTGTCCTCAAGTATCCTTTAGAAGTTTATAAAAATGTATCCCTAAAGAATTTTCTGTTTTAGCATTTATTTGATCTATTAAAGTACCAACCAAACTCATCACGAAATTAGGAAAGTTGAAAACACTCAAACACTCAACTATTCTATGGTGTGTAAACTTGTATCTAAATTTGATCTATTGCTCGATCGTGACGAAGTATTCTATCATAAGCTTGGCAAGGATACACATCTCCACAACTAAAGCCAAGGAGTAACAAGTTTATAAAGATAAATATGGGTTTTTATTTAGTCTTATTAGATTAAGACTAATATACAAATAGATTAAGACTAAATAAAAATCAAGAAACAAAGGTAAATATGGGTTTTTTGTATGGAAAGGCTTACGGTTGATCATTCTACAATCTTTCACCAGAAGTACCACTCCAACAAGGTAGCTGAAGCACACATACATGGCCGTAACGACGGAATAGACATGTGTGTTTGATCACATCCCCATTCGAATTTAACCAACGGTTAGGATGAAGAATGATATAGGGTAGGAACCTTCTAACTTTCACCAAAAGTCATAAACCAACGAGGCAGCTGAGACATGCATACATGGCCGTAACGACGGAATAGACATGCACGCTCGATCACATCCTCATTCGCATAAAACCAGCGGCTAATCATTAGGTGAGAGGGAAGTAAATTGTTGTTAAATAAAAATCAAGAAACAAATAGATTAAGACTAAGATACAAGTTGCCAGATACTTTTTTCCGACTGTTATCATGATAAAGATACGACTATTTATAACGTCTTGATCATAGATAAAAAACAACAACCTAAGTTGGCGTTCCCGTAATGGTCAACTTCCCAATCATCCCAAACTTTACATACTCTACAAGGTAAGTGGTGATATCTTCCACTTTGTACAATACTCTACATCGTTGATTTTTGTTGCGTATCAATGAATAATCGATCCTTCATGTAATTCCTACGGTAATGCTCTTTGCGAAACGATTATCTTTAAACTTTCCTTATTTTTTGTTACAAATTTTCTCATTTTTTTGATTTTTTTTTGTAGTCTAACTATATACGAAACCCGGAGTAGTTTCACCATCTTCACGATCTTAATAATTCCGAATAATTTCTTCGATAGTTGTTGGGATTAAAAGCATCTTGATGCTGTTTGGAAGTTACTACTGCTAAGTGGAAGTTAAGACTGTTAAGGTATTAGTTACTGTTGATAAGTATAAATTAGTGCTGTTAGTAATCTTAATGAAAAATATGCTAAGTAGTTAGTACTTCTAATTACTACTGCTACTGTAAGTTACTACTGCTAGTGTATATTAGTATTGTTAGTTACTACTGCTAGTATAAGTTACTACTGCTAGTATATGTTACTATTGCAAGTTACTACTGCTAGTGTAACTTAGTACTGCTAATGAAGATTAAAGAAAACTTTCTAAGTAGTTAATGCTGCTTGTACACAATTAGTGCTGCTGGTACAAAAGTTACTATTGTTGGTGTAAAAGTTACAACTGCTTAAAGATTATAACTGCTGGAAGAGTTTATACTGACAGAGAAGAGATCAAAGACTTATCAGAGAAAAGATAAAGATTGATTATGTGATAAGTATGAGATATTTTTGTAAAAGATACGTATAAGTTATTTGTTTAGAAGATCATGATAACTTAGGAAAATATTGTATAAGAGGTTAGGACTGCTTGGTGGTATTAAAAGGTGAGGTCATGGCATAGCGTTAGATATCTAGAAATCTTTTGATATCAATTAGCTTCAAGGTTTTGTAACCCTAACACTATTAAGAGTGTTCGTATTATATTGATGCTGAAAGTTTGGTAAACTGTTTTGTTATTAATCTTATTCATTACTATTTCATTGAAATTCTTAGTCTCATTGACTAGATTCCGTATAGTCTTTGTATTTCACAATCAAAGTTTCTTATCATGTTGTTTGTATTTTATTCAATATACTTAAGCCTTATTCAAGTATGACTCAGATTCTTATTTTATTGGGATGACAATAGTTCTTCGTTCTTTGAAAACTCATCCATTAATGATGATTGGTAGTAAAATCAAATGAGTTTTTTTCTATAATATACTTTCCCTTTGCTTTGTGCGAGATTTCCACGCACCAAAGAGAGAAATATGTTCACAAGACTCGGGAAATTCATAATCTTTACACTTTAAAGCAACTGCAACGGTAAAATTAAACCTAAGTATAACAGGGGTAGGCTAAGGTGTAAAGGATTTACTCCACTTGGTTATTGGGAGTGTGGGGCTTGTTTAGGTTCTCTCGTATTTATCTAGTTGGATGTGTGTGGTAGTATTTAGGTGTTTTGTGTTTTGGCTCGCATTTGGGATTGGAGTTTTTATGTTATCTTTGTCTTCTTGTGGCTTTTTATGTTGTCTTTGAGGAATTGGTTCAGTACTTATTTTTGTTGTGGGTTTTGTGGTGATAGTGTTTTCTGGGTTTTGTTTATCTTGGGTTTGTATCATTCTTTTCTTTTTTGTAAATGTGTGTATGTTAGTTTTTTTTGTTCTGTTGCTTTTGTATACTCAAGTTGGGGTGGGGTGTGTGGAGGCGGTGGAGTGTGGGTAGGATTTTTATGTTGCCTGGTAGTTTGAGTGTTCATTGGGTTTGGGGAGAGTTTCTGGGTGGTGTATTTGGGGGATATGTTGTTATGTGGGGGGATCTGTTGTCTATTACGGGTTCCCAAACACAAATTGTTGTTTTGGTTAAGGGGGTGGGGGGTCAGCTTGTGGGGTTTTATCGTTTAGGGGGGTGTTGTTCGGTACACGCTGGCAACTACAAATGGGGGTAGGTTGGTGTGTGGTAGGGGTGGGGTATGGTTGGTGATGTTTCCTTCTGAGTTTGGGTATCTGGTCCTTGGTAGGGATGGTACGAGTGCTTGTTGGTTTGTTGCTTTGGTGTATGAATAAATATGGGTTTTGGGTGGTGGGATATCGGGCTTGGTTAGTAGGTATGCGGTGCATAGAGGGGGAAAGGGTGGTGGTTGACAGGGACGGGAAGATTTTGTTCTTGTGATTAGTTAGGGGAAGGTGGTTTGTTGTGGGTGCATATTGTATCTCTCACTCCCGCAACGTCAGGTGTGGGGGGGGAGTGGGTTTGGGGTTTGACAGGGGTCCAGGGCGGTTGGGGTTTAGTGGGTCATCTAATAAATGCAGGGTTACGCCAGCAGGGGGGGGGGGGCGGGGTGGGTAGTGGGGGTTGGCTGGGCTGTGTTGGGTTGATTGTGACTGTGTGGTGGGTGGGGGGGTGGGGCCGGTAGGGTGTGCTTGTTTGTTGGTAGGGGGGGGGGGTGTGGGGCTTTATTAAAGGGATTATGGGGTCGCGTTTTGGGAAGATGGGTAGGCTGAAAGGTCTGAAGCTATTTGAGCTTCATCGGTGTTGGTGGTGTGACATTGGGATACCCACTGGGTGTTACGTGTTGTTCCAGTGTAGGGCTGGGGCAGTCCCGGGGGTGTGGGGGGAGTGGCGGCGAAATAGGTGGGGGGGGAGGGGCGGAGGGGGGGTGGGGAGTGGGAGTAGGTGGGGGGGTTGGGGTGTGCAGCTGGGGGAGGGGTGTTGTGCGCTGGGCTCGGTATAGGTGTAGGGGGGGGGGGTGGGGTAAGGGGGGGGTGGGTGGGGGTTATGGGATTGTGGGGAAATGGGGTGAATTTAGAATTTTATTGTACTTGGTTGTATGGGGTGGGTTAGGGGGTTTACTAGGGGTTGGGCGGGAGCGGTGTTTGGGGTCGGTAGGGGGTAGGGTGGGGGGGAGGGTCTGTTGTTGTGTGTGTGGTATAGCCCGCGGAGTTTGTTCATGTATCGAGTTACATTGTATTTTCATTGTTGTATTTTCGCGTTATCTTTGGTGGTGTTGTATGTCCTTGCGTGGTACTTCTTTCTTTGTATTTTTTTGGTTTTCATTTTTCTGTGTTGTTATTGGTGGTTGTTGGTATCGTCCTACTGGGTTCTCCTTTTTGTGTAACGAAACAAAATATTTGGTTGAATCTAAAGGAATGGCTTAGGGTTTGTTCTAGGGGTATCTTACTCTTAAAGTAAGAGTAAACAAAGTGTTTATACGAGGGTTAACTAACCAGTGTAGTTAGTTAATAAGCAACATGTAAAGGCGTTTTGGGTGTAATCCTAAAATTTAATAATTTAAACAAGTTACTCCATCTAAATCCATAATACTTATCATTGCGGTCTCGAATAGATATACCAAGCCAAGTTCTAAAGTCTACAACATCACCGTCACACTCATATTTTGTGGAATTTGGGTAAACATTTAGAAACGGATAGGTTAAATCCTATATATATTAAACAAGGGGTTATTGTGTTGGGGTTATGTATCAAGTTATTTCACAAAAAAAGTATGCTTGAAATTTTTTATATCTTGAGATAATTTAAGCCATTTTATTATGGAAAATTAGGGACACTTAACATTCTAATTCCATCCCCCCCACTTGTGAATTTTACACGTTCTGTTGTATTAGATTAAACATTAAATACATGAATTAAAAAGAATGTAGGATGAGAACTCCCTGTATTTTCTCGGTGGATTCTCCACATGTAAATATTTATTGAGGAAGATTGTGTGGTTTGAACAGCTGCCTTGAAGTTTCAAGAATCCAACACTTCAAGATCTCTAGATTTGTAAATTCTTCACCAATATTCGTCGATATTGCTTTCACGAGGTCCTGTATAAATTCTCAGAAAACAAATGCAATGCTATCTCAGTGTATTTCATTTGGTTAGACTTAAAATACATACCTAAAACTATACAGGAGTGATTATACTCCATATCCATTCCTGGATATGCCGTATTGATACATGTATACGTTGTATTCATTTAATTAATACGCCGTATAGACTGTGCTGAAAATAAAGATGTTATAACATCCAAAAGGCTAATAACGCCGTATCCATGGGTTTGGGTTACGCCTTGTATAGGAGAACATTCTAGGAAGGACAGGACTTCGATAAAATTGAAACACATTTTGGGTTGTCTCTCGGACAAAGCACTTCTGTTTACAGAAAAGTTATCAAGTTGACTTTGCCCCAATTTAATCCATCCTTATAAAACAATTTGGGGTCGAACTGGGATGCCAATTGGCACATACAAATTCTAGATTAGGGAAATTGAATGGCATCCCTTTGTTAAGTTGATGCAATAGTCGTGATATGTAAATTTAAATCCTTTGATTAAAAGTTTCAGTTTTGAAAAATTTTATTAGATGTATATGACTTGTTTCTAATAAGCTTATTTGATCCCATTGTGATGGCCCATAAGCGGTATTTATTACATCAGGTAACGTTTGATAGATAAATTCCCCGAAGAGTCGTTAATATTGACTTTATCTTCATCTTTGTCCCTTATTTCGATTTTGAATCATTGGGATAATTACGTTTAAATGGAATAGATCATTAAAGTTTAAAACGGTTTGTTCTCTTCATACACATTCGGACCCAATGATGTTTCATCATTTTAATTAAATTATCGATTGTTAAGTGTGTAAAATCAGTTCAGTTGAACAATTCTAATTTAGAATTCGTTTGAGCATTATTGTAAACAATCGGCTAGAAAATTGTCTCAAATCTTAAAGAGTTTAATCATCAAAACTACTTGACGTAGGCTCGGGTGATGGGAACAAAGGCATATTGAATTTTTCATTATCATTTTTCGAATCCGTTTTCAAATCATTGACAGAAATTATTTTGTAAGAAAACGAGTTTTTGTCAAAAATTACTGTGTAATCTTCTAGCGGACAGGAAATCGTCGAACGAAAACTCTAAGTCCAAATTTCATTGTTAAGAGAACTTTACCGTGGGTTCACAAGGAAAGAGTTTTAGAGATATTTTGGTTCATTAAAAGCTATAGCTGGGAATTCAGTTTCAACAGATCTGAGGTCGTGAACGTCTTCATCATACTAGATCTTACCATACCTAGCGGTTTCCAAGTTAAACACCTTACTACGTTTTCGAGCCTTTTCTTCCTCAAGCCTGATATACTCTTCCATAGTAATGTTGGGGTCGTCAATTTTAACCTGTATTAAATTTGCTAGGAAAGAAAACTATCAAATAGCTTAATACGCCGTATTCAGTGAACAGAATACACTGTATTGATGATATATTGGTTTGAAAAAATTTATACGTCGTATCCAAGAAAATGAATACACCGTATTAAGTATTCAACTCAGAAGGTTACATCGAACTATAATAATGGACAAAAACACACAATATGCAAAATATACAATGCATAAATCAAACACACAAAACAAACACAGAAATATGCAAATTAATCTGAACTAAATCTAAACTAAACTAAAACACTAAAAAATTAAGATTTTAATTCAACTTACTACCCGGCTTAGGCGGCGCCAAAAAAACTTGATGTGTCTGTTGTGTAGGTGTTATTTATGTATCAGTTTTACTATTTATTTTAGGGGGGGGGGGGGGGGGGGGGGGGGGGGGGGGGGGGGGGGGGGGGGGGTGGGGGGGGGGGGGGGGGGGGGGGGGGGGGGGGGGGGGGGGGGGGGGGGGGGGGGGGGGGGGGGGTGGGGGGGGGGGGGGGGGGGGGGGGGGGGGGGGGGGGGGGGGGGGGGGGGGGGGGGGGGTGGGGGGGGGGGGGGGGGGGGGGGGGGGGGGGGGTGGGGGGTGTGTGGGGGGGGGTGGGCGACTATACCAAAAAAATAAAACAACACTTTAACGGGCAGTGTACCCGGTCAGATGGAGTTTCATGGTAAGTAGGGTGTCGATCACTAAGAGAGAGAGCGTTAATATCTTAATATATTAGTATTTTAGTTATCTAGTTAAACTAAAACTAATGCAAAGGGGGGGTTTCAGCTTGAGAGACTGGCACACTTTTGGGTATCTAACCTAAGGTTTTGAGGACAAGTAAAACAATAAACACACACAAGAAGACAAACAAACGATAGAGAAGCGGTCGAGAACTAATGTAATAAAAACGTATCTACCATGAATAATCTGATGAACAGAGTTTGTTTATTTAGTGCAATGATTGTCTTATCTAGAAGGGGCATATCATTCCTAGACTAAGTACCTTGGTATTTCTTTGCTTTACTTGTCATCAAAACTAGAGGTTAGATACACAAAACCGTGCCAGTCTCTCAGGCTGAAACCCCCCTTTTGCATTAGTTTTAGGTTTAACTTAGATTACTAAAATACTGATAAACTTAGGAGTTAACACTCTCGCTCTTAGTGATCGACACCTTACTTACCACGAAACTCTATCTGACTGGGTACACTGCCCGTTAAAGTGTTGTTTTTAGGTATAGTCGGCATAAAATAAATAGAAAAACTTGATACAATAATAACACCTACACGACAACACATCATACGGATAGGTCAATATTTGTGATCTTATGATTCTATATATATAAATTGCAATATAGAGAGCTATCCCAGACTCTTAGCCTATGCCCAAACAACACCAAAGTTACAGCGCATTAAATATGTAGGACTAGACCCAGTTGAATGATAGGTCGCATACTTAAGCACGTAAACAAGTACAAATTGATAAACATAATCAACAATCAATGATAAATTAAGCAATCAAGATAAACAAACCAAACATTAGATCTTCATAAACATGGCTGATACCTAAAGGTATCAGCCATCAGCCGATAGTCATAGTAATAATACACACGGTTTGATATATGAACGATTAAAATAAAGAAACCTTAATCGAACGCATATTCGGTTGCGTGAAGATTACAAGAGTTTTCCTATAATCTTGAGCACTTTTCTAACCTTCTAGGCTCCTTTATTCATCTCTTGGTCGACTTGGTGGTTTAAGGATTCACTTGCATACCTAAAACTGAGTTTAGGATCGTTTATTTATAGAGTCTGGAAACTCGTCGATACGCCGTATCGAGCAACGTGGGATACGGCGTATTGGGAATTTCTTGGAGTAAGGACCACGTTTGATATCTTCCAGTTAATTTTATTACTATATTGTAAATACGACGTATTGATGTCTCCTGCATACGGCGTATAGCTCTTCAGTTCTTTGTGGTTTCTTGTGAAGTGTAGGCACAGATACGCCATTTCTTCTTGCTGGATACGGTGTATTGAGGTAAAATTTGTTGGTTCTTCTTTGTTAACCAAAGTATTATATACGGCGTATCGTTGATGTGGATGCGGCATATTCTTTAAAGTCAGGCAATGGTCTTTTGATTCGTCAAAGTCTTGGATACGTCGTATAGGTTTAGAATAATACGGCATATTTTCTATTAGATCAGTAGACTTTCTCAAACTCTTCGTTTATGCTCCAAAATGAGTGCCTTTTTGATAAACTTCACCAAGTACTCCATAATTACTTCAATTCTCAAATACAAATAATTAAGTAACAATTCTTTGCAATAATTATACAAAATGGGTTAATTACATGGGAAAAATAATGCTATAAAATGTACGTTATTTGATGTCATCAAATATCCCCTCACTTGAATCCTACTTGTCCTCAAGTAGCCTTTAGAAGTTTATAAAAAATGTATCCCTAAGGATATATTCCGTTAAAGCATTTATTCGATCTATTACAAGTACACAACCAAACACCTCATGAAATAGGAAGATGAAAACACTCAAATCACTCAACTAATCTATGTGGTAACATGTAACTAATTTGCTCAATTGCTCAGTCGTGACGAGTATTCTATCATAAGCTTGGCAAGGATACACATCTCCACCGCTAAAGCTAAAGAGTAACAAGTTTATATAGGTAAATATAGGTTTGTATGATAAGGCTTAAGGTTGATTACTCTAACTAATCTTTATCGATACCAATATTCCAGGAGGGCAACAAAGACCACACATACACACCCGTAACGACGGGATAGACACATGTGACTGCTCACTCCCACCTCGAATAAGCCATAACGATAGGATAGACATGCACGCTCGATCACATCCTCATTCGCGTAAAACCCATGGTTAATGATTAGGAAAAGGAATTAAATTGTTGTTAAATAAAAATTACAAAACAAATAGATTAAGTCTAAAATACAAGTTGCTAGACACTTTTTCCCGACCGTAACCATGATAAAGACATAACTATTTACAACGTCTTGATCATAGATAAAAAACAACAACCTAAGTTGGCGTTCCTATTACGGTCAACTTCCCAAACATCCCATACTTTACATACTATACAAGGCAAGTGGCGATATCTACCACTTTATACAATACTCTACATCATTGATTTGTATCAACGAGTAATCGATCCTTCATGTAATTCCTTCGGTAGTTACGAAACGATTATCTTTAAACTTTTCCTTCTTTTTTTGTTGCGATTTTTATAATTTTTTCAAATTTTTTTGCTAACACTATACTATGAAACTCGGTGTAGTTTCACCATCTTCACGATCATAATAATTCCGGAAAATTCCTTCATTCTTCGGACGTACCATAAATTGTAATGGTAGTAAAAATACATGAGTTTTGACTATAATATACATTCCCATTTGCAATGTGCAAATTTCTTCCAACCGTACCAAAATAGACACAAGACTCGAGAAATACAAACTTTACATTTTAAGCAACTAGCAACTGTAAAATAAACTTAATCTAACAGGATAGGCTAAGGTGTAAAGGTGTAACGAAACAAATAATTGGTGTAGTTCTTAAAGGATTGGCTCTACGAGTTGTTCTAGTGGTATCTTACTCTTAAAATAAGAGTAAACAAAGGGTTTATACGGGGGTTAACTGACCAGTGTAGTTAGTTAATAAGCAACATGTAAAGGTGATTTGGGTGTAATCCTAAAATTTACCAATTTAAACAAGTTACTCCATCTAAATCCATAGTACTTATCACTGCGGTCTCAAATAGATATACCAAGCCAAGTTCTAAAGTCTACAACATCACCGGCACACTCATATTTTATGGAATTTGGGTAAACATTTCGAAACGGATAGGTTAAATCCTCACAATATCTAACAAGGGTTATTGTGTGCGGGTTATGTATCAAGTAATTTTACAAAATTATGCATGAAAAAAAAATTGAGCATAATTTAAGCATTTTAGTGTGAAAATTAGGACAAGTATACATTCTAATTCCATCCCCCTACATGAATTATACAACGTCCTCGTTGTATAGATAAAAATATTAAATACGGGAATTAAAAAAAATTAGAATGAGAAACTCCCCTGATATTTGCTCGGTAGATTCTTCATGTTGAGTTTTTGAGCAAGATTGTGTTGAACAGCCGCCTTGAAGTTTCAAGACTCCAACACTTTAATATTTCCAGATTTGTAAATTCTCCACCAATATTCGTTGATATTTCTTTCACGAGGTCCTGTATAAATTCTCAGAAAACAAATGCAATTCTATCTCCGTGTATTCGTTGGTTAGACTCGAAATAAATACCTAAAACTGTACAGGAAGTCGATACGCCGTATCCATACCCCAGGATACGTCGTATTGATACCTGTGTCGTATACGCTGTATTCGTTTAACGAATACGCCGTATAGACTGTGCTGAAAATAAAGTTTGGATAACGTTCAGAAGGCTAATACGCCGTATCCATGGGGTTTGGATACGCCGTATAGACAATCTGGGACTCGATAAAAATTGAAAATACATTCTGGGTTGTCTCCCGACAAGCACTTTTGTTTACAGAAAAGTCTTTAAGTTAGACTTGCCCCAATTTAATCCCATTCTTATAAAATAATTTGGGATCGAACGGGATGCCAAATGACACATATAAATTCTTGATTAGGAAACTGAATGACATCCATTTGTTAAGATGATTCCAAGTCATGATATTAAAATTTAATCCCTTGATAAAAGTTTCAGTTTTGAAAATTTTATTAGATGTACCATGACTTGTTTCCAAAAGCTTATTTGACCCATGTGCATAGGCACCAACATCGGTATTTATTAAATCAGGTAATTTTTTGACAGATAAATCCTCCGAAGAGTGTTCAATATCGACTTTATCATTATCATTGTCCGTAACCGTTTTTAATTCATCGGGATAAATTACGTTAAAAGAAAATAAATCATTAAAGCATATAACGTTTTGTTCCTCTTCATCATATTCGAACAATGATGTTTCATCTTTCAAATTAAATTCATCGATATGTTGAGGGTTTAAAACCGGTTTAGTTAAAAAATCTGATTTAGACGTTTGAGCATCATTGTAAACAATGGTTGGAAATTTATTCTCAAAATCTTTTAAAGAAATCTAAATTATCAAAACAACTGACCGTAGGCTCTGGTGAAGGAAATTTGACTCTTTCATTATCGTTTTCCGAATCCATTTTCAAATCATTGGTAGAATTTTTTTTATAAGAGAACGAGTTTTTGTCAAAAGGAGTAGGTTATAATGCTGTCCCCTCACCTCATCCTTTGATTCTTAATAGACCAACAACTTTAGACTTATCTTATTCAGGTCTTGAAGAATTCAAAGAGCCTGAGGTTAATGAGTATGGTCCTAGGGATTCTAGTTTAAAGCCTACCACTGGTTGTGATAAAGAGTCAGATAATTCTAAGGAGAATACTGATGACTCTTTGGAACAACATCAAATGACTGATACTGAAACTAGCTCTTTTAAGTCTCCACTTAAGGTTGACAAAGACTAGAAAGAAAAGTTTTTCTATCCTGCTAATCATGTAAAGTCTGTCAATCAAATAGAAAAACCAGTTAAAAGGACAGTTAGATATGCTGATAAGTTTTTGGTAAAAGAACAAGAATCACAGGTAAAAAGTAGATTTGTTGAAGGTTGTGGGTCTAACACTAGTAAGAATGTTAGTGAAGTAGAACCTAAGAAAGTTAGGAAGAATAATGATGCTCCAATTATTGAGGATTGGGTGTCAGATGATGAGGAACAAGATGGGTCTAAGACTAAGCCTGAAAAGAAAACTGTTATTCCTACTACTGCTAAAATAGAAAAACCAGTTAAGAAGCCAATGAAGTATGCTGACATGTACAGGTCACAAAGACCTAGGGGAAACCAAAGGAACTGGAATGGTTAAAAATCCAATCAGTTAGGATGTAACTTTGTATTTAATAACAAAGCATGTTTTATCTGTGGAAGTTTTGATCACATTCAATACAGTTGTCCTAACCAACAAAGGAAAAGAATAGTAAGTGGATATAACACCCTGTGTTTTCAAGTCATTGACGACGTCAATAAATGTACTATTCATTTTTAGTATTGTACGCGTTTGCTTGTAATTTCATGAATTAAGTTTAAATCG
>BQNB010112150.1:0-14275 GCA_026074375.1 Tanacetum coccineum
TATCAATATCAGACTGGAAACCATTGTGCCATAGAAGGAAGAGACATTTCAAGTAGTGATTGATCTCATCAAGAACTCTACCTGCTTCAAAGCTTTCACTATTTCTGCAGATGTTCCAGAAATATTTATGCAGCAATTCTAGTATTCCATTAAGAAGGTTCAAGGCACTGATTCTTATGAATTTCTATTAGCCAACAATAAGTGTACTGTCAATGCTAAAGTCTTTAGGACAAGTCTTGATATCTGTCCAAGAGTGGAAGGTGTAGACTTCACAGATGTGCGAAAAGATGATACTGCACTCACCTTTCTCATTGATCTTGGCTACAAGGGTCCACTATACAAGCACACCAACTTGTTTGTGGACCACATGCACCAGCCATGGAGAACTCTGGCAGCTATAATCAATAAGTGGCTCTCTGGAAAGACGGTAAGTAATGACAAACTCAAAAAGTCCAGAATTGACATACTGTGTGGGATGTTCAAAAAAGAAAATGTTGACTATCCAGAATTGATTTGGGAAGATCTTGCTTACCAAACTGATCACAGAAAAGAGAAGAGATCAAGACGCGAAAACATGCCATATCCCCGATTCACCAAAATCATCATCAATCGCTTCCTTAAACAATACAAGTCTCTCATCAACCTCAACTGTCAACACTATCATACAATCAAGGATGATGGTATTGTAAGTAGGTTAAAATTTGTTAGAATAGGTGAAGATTATCAGGAATATGGACTTCCCATTCCTGAGACTATGCTGACTGAAGCAATCAAACAATTTGAATCCTATCAGATGTTTATCAAGTATTCTACTGGTCAGATTCGCCCCAAGAAGAGCAGAGGAAAAGGTTCACAAGGAAAGAAGACTGCTGATAACTCTCAAGAAACTGTTGATGTATTTGAAGAGTCTGAACCTGTACCTGAACCTGCTAAGAAAAAGACTTCTAGTAAGAGAAGAGTCAAGAAGAAAGTCACATTATATGCTGATAACAACATTATTTCTGATGATCTTGATGCTACTTTGGAGTTAGCTAAGTCTATCAGCCAATCTAAAGCTGAAGAAGCAGAAGCAGCAAGGAAAGTCCATGCTACACATGCTAGGATCGTGACTAAATCTGTCCTTAAATCTGCTAAGAAGAAGTCTAGTGGCAAAAGTTCTAGGTGTGTAATCATTCAAGACACTTCAAGTGCTCCAAAGTTAAAACCCGCCACTTCAAAGACTAAGCTTAAAGGTGCTCCATCTCTTACTCCTACTAAACAAGAGGCTGTAGACATTATGCAAGCTCTTAAAGAAAGTAAGAAGACAACCAGGCACTAGAGGCTCAAATGAAGGAACTAGTAGTAAACCAGGGGTTCTCGATGAGTCTACAATCATCTCTGCTACCTCAAGTGAAGGAACTGGTATTAAACCAGGGGTTCCCGATAAGGAAAATGACATAACTAGAGAGATGGTTATTCTTGAATAGGGAGATGAACAAGACAATGAACATTCTGATGATAATAATGATGATGTTGAGAAGGATGATAAAGATGGTGATGTTGATGATAAAGGCAATGATTATATCAGTGATACACAAGATGTTGATGATGAAGATGTCAAAACTGAATCTGATGAAGAAGATATCTATAAGTACAAGATTCATGTGTGTAAGGATGAGGATAAAGAGATGATTAATGCTAAAGTTGATGATTCTGATAGAGGTGATGAAGAGATTACTGATGCAGCAAAGGCAGATGCTAAAAATACTTCAGAAGCAAAGGATGATGCCAAAAAGATCGAACTCCCTCCATCAAGCTCAAGCTTATCTGTATCTTTAGGTTTTGGTGATCAATTCCTTAAACTTTCTTCTGATTCTTCTTTGGTTAGTACTGTTAAGGATACAACAGATTCAGAGATCAACTCATTATTGGAAGTTAAGATCCAGTCTGAAGTTCCACATACCCAGTCTCCTTCTATGCTTAGTGTACCTGTATCTGTAATTTCTGAACCCATAATTCCCATACCAGTACAGGAATCTCCTTCAACAGCTACTGCAACAACTCTACCTCCTCCATTTCTCTCCACCTCATCATCTATACCTCAACAAACAACGACACCAATTCCCACACCAACAATCACAACCGATGCTCCAACTGTCACCGCTGTTGTTCCTGAATACAATGCACTCACTGCTGTTGAATTAAGAGTTGCAAAATTAGAAAAAGATGTGTCTGAGCTGAAAACTATTGATCACTCTATTGAATATCTTGCTATTCTTAAGTCTCAAGTTCCATCTGTTGTTGATAACTATTTTGGATCCAAAGTTGGGGATGTCTTTCCAAAGGAACTGAAGAAACACACATCAGATCTTATTCATAAATATTCTATGTAGCAGTTTTCTTGATTGTCCAAGAAACAAACACCAACAGTTAATCTAGAACAAGGATCCGAGAAGAGTGTTTCAGAGATCCTACAAATCAAGAGGGAACAAGCTGAGAAGCAACATAATCCAAAGTTTACTATCAAGTCTACTGACAAGGCAACTCTCGAAGAGTATGATCTGAAAAGCGCTCTCTATGAATCCATGCATGCAAACAAGTCTTTTAATAGAAATCCTACCAATCATCGATTGTACTATGCACTTATGGAAGCATTGATTGAAGATAAAAACGCAATGGATAAGGGAGTTGCTGATACTATTCAAGACCGTAAGAGAAAGCATGATGATGATGAAGACGAAGATGATAAAGACTCTCCAGCTGGACCAAACCAGGGTAAGAAGACCAAGAGGAGAAGAACTAAAGAGTTTGATTCCTTTAAGAAGCCATCCTTTACCAAGGAAACCCCAAAAGGTAAAGCTCTATCTAAAGGCTCCAAAACTGGTAAGTCTACTCTGACAAAGGAACCAGTTGAAGAACCTAGTGTTGAGGTGGTCATGGATGATGCGGGTGATGATATAGCTCATGATGATAATCAATAACAAGATGCTTCTAAACCCAAGACTACTAAGACTCTGAATCCAGATTGGTTCAAGCAACCTCCAAGGCCTCCTACTCCTGATCCTGAATGGAACAAGTGTCAAGTTGTACTTGATCAACCCGCACAGCCTTGGTTCAATCAAATGGTCTCTGCCACAAAGGATCCTCTCACATTTAATGTTCTCATGGCCACTCCTATTGACTTCTCCAAGTACGTGTTGAATGGACTCAATATAGAAAATCTCACTCAAGATATCTTGTTAGGACATGCCTTCAATCTATTAAAAGGCACTTGTTCTAGCAGTATCGAGTTTGAGTACAACTTCTAAGAGTGCTTCAATGCGTTAACAGACAAACTTAATTGGAATAATCCAGAAGGAGATCATTACCCGTTTGATCTATCTAAGCCTCTTCCTCTACAAGGTCCCCTAGGTCATCGAACCGACGTTGCTAACTATTTCTTCAACAATGATCTGGAGTATCTAAAGAATTCTGATCCAGAGGTTACATACACTTCATCTATTACGAAGACAAAGGCGGCTTAGTATGAGATCAAAGGAATTGAAGACATGGTCCCTACACTTTGGAGTACCATAAAACATGCGTATGACAAAGATGCTAAAAAGCGAATCAAACACTAGGGTGAAAGACGTAAAATGTGGTACCGATCTCAGGTAAACAAATTTTCCAAGCATAACGTTTACTCTACTAAGGCGATTCTTGGTGTGAAGAGTGTTAGTGTCAAGAAATTGCATGGATATGGTCACTAGAAGAGATTGTGGTGAAAAGATCTGATCAACAGCTTTATAAGCTTAAAAAGTTGACTTCGTTGATCTACACCTGAACGACATCGAAGATATGCTTCTTCTTGCTGTTCAACATATTCCACCTCGACGAGAGTGTTATTGTTGAATTTATTATGGCTCTTTGTATGTTCACAAGAAGCCTAATCCTTAAGAGATGTGTCAAAGATTTACAGCTTGGTGTAGAGAGTTACTAGAAGAAACTTAACATCACCAAACCTCAAAAGACCTTTCCATAAATTAAATTCAAAGAACCTTACACTCCATCATAAGATCCACCAGGAATTGTCTATGAAGACCTGGATAAACAGAAAAGAGTTTTGCGAGCTGATGAGCTGTACAAGTTCTCAGATGGCACACTCAAGTCTGTTTACGATGAGATTCATCACAGAGTACTCGACTTTTGTCTGTATTACAACACGAAGATGCCAAAGAGAAAGTGGACGGTTGTTGACCGAAAGAGATCAGGTCTTATGATTGAATTGATCGATAAGCAACTGTGAGAAAGAGAAATCATCAGAAATCTAGAGCGATTGGTTGGTGCATAGGAACTCGAGATGGACTACAAACTTATGACGTGCACCGTTTAAACGTCAGGTCCAATCTCAAAATCTTATCTTGTGAATATTATGAATATGTAGTATAGACTTATAATAGTAGGCAATATAAATAGTGTCTGAGTACGAATTTTCTAGTATTTTTCAATAAATTCAAAAAAATTCAAATTAACGTACTCAACACTACATATATATAACCCTCATAAATTGAGGGGGAGCATTTAATAATGTTCCTAATACGGCTTGTTAATAATGTTCCCTGAAAGCATTTATATTTGAATCAATTGATATCCAAAATATCAAGAGATTTGACATTTTTGATAAGGGGAGAAAATGTGATTAAAATATATGGCTAAAGATGTGATTTTAAGGACTCAAGTGTAAGCTTCACCCTTCATGTGCTAAATATTTTTAAATATCGATGCACATGTTGAGGGGGATCAATTCTGAATAGTTTTAAGTTTGAGAATAATACCAAAAGACCGACCATGTTTGTAATTACTTGGAGTTATAAGGTGGTTTGGATTAGGTATTCATTCCCATGATCCATCCAGAACCGGAGGGATCTACCCAGGGATATTCCACTAGTTAGTGTAGAAGTTCATAGGTATGATATAAAAAAGGAGTAAAAGTGAGAATAAGGGAATAGTGCCGACTGAGATAGAGCTAGTACTGGAATAAACCCAACAAGGTACTAGTCATGAAGTCTCGATAAGCACTAAATGGGTTAAAGAATGAAAAAGAATTGTAAGGATAAAGGGTGAAAAGAAAGAAGCCCTCCATACATTTAGGCAGAAACCGGGTCAATGCATAAACTATCAGAAACACTAAGATGTTGTTTGGTATTAAAGATAGTCGTCATGGACCCAGTGACGTAATGCAAAACCCTTTCCAGCCACTCAAGGTCTCTCAAAAGACTCATGTTTCATTTATCACGAAGATTAAACACATTTCTATCAACTTTCTCACTCCGAGTTAGTTGGTATTGAAAAGGTGGCAGTCTGCTTCAGCCTCCGATTACTAAAAACCAAAGTGCACTATCGAGTCTAGAGCCATAAAAGAGATCATCCATAAATCTCATTAGGACACTTATTCAAACTATGCTTAATAATTCACACAATGTGAAAACAAGAAATATATCAAGAGTCATACGCATTATCCTTGTGATTTTGCTAGAACATCAGAGTGATACCTAAAAGGTATTCACAATGACAATGGAAATCCTTCCAGAGCCAACATCAAACAAGCTTTGCGGTAGGTGACTTATGAGATCCTACACGGATCAAACTTGTGATATTGGATATCGATTCGGTCCAGCTTATGAATTGACGGATGAATTTTGAAAAAGTTAAAACTGTTGGTGTGTTATAAAAACCGTTTGCATCTTAACACACCGACTGATTTTCTAAATCAATTTTCAATCTTATGTCCATGGGAAGCCTCACAAGGGTATATGTACATAGGGAAGCTGAACATGAATTGACGGCTTAATCGGGAAGATAGTAACTTATCGGTTCACTCTTACCATGTTGTCTGCTTTGAGACGCTCCGGTAATGAGAACGGCTAGTGCAGCTGCGAAACCCTGTCAAGGATATTCTTCAGAATTCTACCTGATCACAGGCAGTATTTATACTAATTAATGGGGAACCGTAGTTGTTATAACCATTTCGGCGAAGTAACAAAGCCACTTTTGTCCATATATGTTGTTTATCACTAACCTATTCATGCATATTTCCTGACGGTGGTAGCAGTTTCTTGATGACAAGTCGAAGCCAATACCACATGCTCATACTCGACCGACATATATAAAGACATCATGAAAGCTCAAGTACATGTTTCAAGACTTTCGCTACTCTGATACCGTACATCTTTCTTGAAGTGACGAAGTGTTAAAGTTAAAGAATTTCAAGAAAGATGGTTACACACGCTTTCAACATCAAGAACAGTATGAGCATGTCGGTCCAGAAGTCACAAGATCACAAGAAGGCAAAGATTACAAGATGGAGAAAAGATATTATTCTTGGTTTATGATCTCAAGAAGCTCAAAGTATACATGTCAAGAAAAGGATACAAGCTAAAGCCTAAAAGTCTAAAGATTACTACATCAAGATTCATAAGATAAAGAACAAGATAACAAGACTACGAGCTAAAGATTCAAGACATTCATAGAATGTAGAGCTTAAGTTTTTGTAAATTAAAGTGACCTCCCTTAGGGGGAGATTGTTAGGAATCAAGAAAATACTCGATCACTTCCAAAAGTATAATAGTATAGCTCGTAGCGTAATATTTGGAAACTTACCAAGCTAACCGAGTCAACATAAGTCATCCTAATGTTGACCGGCCATAGTGAGGTATAAATACCCCTCTCCATGCCTTAGGGAGGGTTGGTTGTTCATTTGGTTATTCACATCATAATACATTTTCCTTTCTTTTCTCTCTCTAAGTGATACAACCTACTTTCTCTCTCTAAACTTTCTCTCTTGTCTAGTGTTAAGTGATTTGATACATCTACAGTATAAGATTTGTATCTAACCTTCCCTTGACAAAAGAGTGGATTATTTGGTAGGAAATGAGAAGATGAATAAGGAAGTGTGTGTATGGAGACTCTAGAAGATTTAAGACCATTTTGCGACTATTATGACCTTTTGGATTGTGACACTAAAGGCCGCGTCTAATAAGGGTATAAGTTCTAGTGTTAAGAAATATATACCTAGATGCATAAGACATGTAGATTTAAGCATGTAAGAGTATTTAAGCATGAATTAACATAATAATCAAAGTGATTAATGTGTTAGACTATATTACATTTAAAATTTTATCGTGATAGGCATACCTAATCCGTTATGCATCAAACAGACATAGTGTAGGTGCACAATTAACACGCAAGTCATGTAAAATGACGCATAAGAAACATGATTACTTTAAACACAAACATCGTGTAAAACATGTTAAGATTCATTTAAGAGCATATATTATTTAGATAAACTAAGAAAAGTATATCGAAATTGCTTGACAAAGACAAAAACCTTTATAATAAACATGCATTCAATAACCAAACAAATAATTGTTGATCATCAAGATAATTACGAAGGCATATAATCATATCATATAGGAACAAGTTATCATCTTGAAACTTCAAAACACATATGTGAGAAGCAATAAATCTAGGAACGTTTAATAAAATCCTAGTTACTACTTGTTTGATAACAAATTCTAATGAAAGACAAATTTTATCAATGTAAAGTAACTTTAGGCACATTTAGGAAGAACCATTGAATCAAGTTAGAGAATGAATATGAGACTATTACTAGTAGTACTCAATTCAGGCTAAACACGATCATTTTTTATGGGTTATTCCACAAACCCAACTTCTTTCCTGGAAGTAATTCAACCGTTAGGTGAAATTGAATTTCTTAGTACAACAGGTTCTCTAGTAGTCATTCTCATTTTAGAAAAATAAATTAATTCCTATATTTACCTATCAAAATGTAGCAAAGATGAAATTTACGTGGTTCACAAATACTTGACCTAATATGACTCAAACAACCATGTTTTTATGACGATAGATCTAGATGATATATTTTACACATAATCCAAATAGAGATGTGTTGAACGCTTAAAAAAGCGTAAGCAAGATGTTTTAATCTTTTGTTCAAGATCTATAGGTTGTTTGGTTTCGACGACATATTGCTTGATTTAATGGAAGTCTTATATTAAGTCATCTTGCATGTGTAGTTGTCACAAGTGATTTTAACATGATTGGATTTTCAAAAGTCAATAGATGTGCTTATTTGTGACAATGAAGAATACGTTATATTGAGAGTGTTTAAAGAGTGCTCCTTTTCATATCTTGTGAAATGAATCTCATAAAGGTTGTTTACCTTAATTGAGTTTGTGATTCTTTAATGATATATGATTAAAACGAGACATATTGTATTTTTAAACAAATATGCTTTTCCAAGATGATAAAATTATCATTCTTATGAATGCTATATAACCTAATAAAACAAGTATTCGAATGAATGAATTTTACTTGTTTATACATTGACATATATTGTGGTAGGTTATTTTTCAATTCTAATAGCCTATATTTTACAAATAGTATGTAGTGTATTATCTTGTAACACAACCATTCATGCTAAGAAGAAAATAAAATGCATAGGATATATATTATCCTTTATCAATCATATATTAGTATACTATATATATATATATATATATATATATATATATATATATATATAATCATATCATTCCGTTATCAATCATTAAACACGATAAGTGCATGAATTCTTTAGACATAATGTTTCTCAAACATCGTGTTATCCTAGGTGAATGAATAAGCGTATTATTCTTATTTGAGCAAAGTTTCCCAAACATCATGTTAAGTTGTATGAGCAAAGTTTACATATGTTGTTAGTTTGCTCGTGTTTGGTTTTCAAACATGACACATTACCAATTGCATTGTAATGTAAATTGCTTGAATATTTTGGACGAAACATCCAAGTCGTCAATCCTATTTCATTGTGTATTTTATGAATCTATTAAACATATTACTCTAATATTTGGAACACAACCATTAGACAAGTAGACTCAATATGACATCATTAGCACAAGTGCGAGTTATGATCTGATGCATATTCTTTTCGTCTTGAAAAGGATGTCATTATTTTCATATCAATCGAGTATGATTGACTATGTAGATTCAAGATAATATCTTTTGTTATATTTTGATATAATCTTGAAACTAAACAAATAAGAATCTGATTTCATGTCCATACTCAAAAACTTGTCAATTAGATTTGATAATCATATCAATCATAATTTGAATAATGAATCAATGTATACTCGAAATCTTTCTTGACCCTCACGAACACTCATTTAAAAGAAAATAAATAAAGATTTTAATAGTGTGTTCCATTAAACCTAAGACTTGTATTAAGCGTGAGGACATTTAAAATGATGAGCTAACTTGTTTCTTAAAGATAATCATCAAATTTATATGTGAGAAAAATCATTGAGTATCATGCATAATATGCATAGTTTTGACAATTAAAGTGTATAGAACTTACCTAGCCATTTTTAAGCATTACAAACAACTTTAGAAAAAATTACATGTTTATATAATATTTTCAATTATTTGACTAGATTAAATGTTTTAACTTCCGGTGAATGTTAATGTGAAGTTTAATACCAAAATGTCAATGCAAAAGAAAGAACTTTTCTTACTAAAAAAGTTAAGCTTTCTTTTTTAGGATTCACAATAAATCCTAGGTTTATTTTAATTCAAAGATTTATTAGTTATGATTATGAGTTAAACCAATGTAAACACGTGCTAAGATCAAAGATACATTTTCTTTTACTTAAATGTTAATGTATTAAAATGATCTTTATCTTGTTTAACCCATGTTAAAGCAAGATAGTATTATGACACGATTTTGATATCTTGTTTAAATATTTGATTAAATGAAGGTGTTCAATATTTTATGTTGACACATTTTACCACTTGAACTAATAACACGATAATCGTGCAAGACGATCTTTTTCCATAGATTTGACAAGCTTACGTAGCTCTCGATCCTAATTGCGTTATTATGTTTAATAAGGTTTACAAGATGTTGATGTAACATTTACAAACAAAGTGATCTTTTCCTATATGCAATGCAAGAATAATTTTGCAATCTTAATGCAAGAAATCTAGCATAAATTCTATTTAGGCATAATCTAGAAAACTAGTGACAAACAAATAATGTACATGACACATGTATTTAGATATATAAGTAGCTCAATTACAAATTGCAATGATCACTTAATAATATCTATTAACAAAATTAAGACACAAACAAACACACATAATCATTTAGTATAACACATAAAAGTACGTGTCATCGTTTTTTGTATAAGATACAACAATGTATACTTAGCTTGGTTTTGTTTTAAAACGAATTAGTTTCCTCCCCATTTCAAAAATTAAACAATATCAATATTTTGAAAAGGTATATACACCATTTTTCAAAGATACACCGACTAAAAGTGCCCGGCTCGAAAGGAAAAGATAAAATACAAGTTTTACGTTAGAACGAAACTCAACGTTTTGGGCAATAAGTAGTATTTTGTATTTTTGACTAACTTGGATTTATAATCAAGACTTGGAAGTATTTTTATATGAAAGTAAACTTAATTACCTTGAAAATGGCGGGTGACACGACTTGTACGAACTTACGGTTGATTTTATATGAATTTTCCAAGTTTACAAAAATCTGCCAAAACAGTCAGATGGACCCCTTATTGATAAGGGGGCCGCCCTTGGGAGATAAAGGGGGCCTCCCTTGGGAGATAAGGGGGCCAACATCTTACAAATCATTTGTACTTCAAGCTAGTATGCCAAGTATAGTTAACAACAAAACTACTACAAGTCAAGCAACAAATCACTTTTCATATTTAATCCCCTTTATGGGTTTAATATTTGATAATGGATCCGTACTTTTTATTTAAAATCATTGTTTTGAAATCTTGGGCGACGTGGCTCCTGATACCTATTATGGAAACGCTTGGAGAGGGGGGGGCGGTGAATACGTTTCGTTTAAAAAATAATCTATCATTTTATATCAAAATATAAGTGTGATCGCAATATGGAGAAGTGTCAATAGTGGTTCTTGACAACAATATATTACTAGAGCATGTCACCACTCATATGCGAAACTTAAACCTAAATATGCACTCCAAGCCAGGCAACAACCATAATCAAACACATATAAGCAAACACTTCACACAAGCATAATCATATTGCAAATATAAAATGTAGGCCAATAAACGTAAATAAATATATTAAAGCTAAAAGGTAAAAGAAAGCGCAAATCAAACACGGTGATTTATAGTGGTTTGGTCACGAAGCTCCTCTTCGTCCTAATCCACTACCCGAGTACCCAACTCGAGAGTTACTTCACTGGTCAACAAGCTCTCTTCTTGGCGGAGAAAACCTTTACTACGTTCGCTTAACATAATTTTTTGCAATACAGCTAGAAGTTTGTGTTCTTCTTCGGTAAAAACCAATCTGCATTTTATCATACTGATAGATATATAGTACCTCATGACTATTACAGAGTGTTTAGAGCTAATGGAAGTTTAAGATATATCAAGACTTTTACTGAAATGGTTTCAAGATTTGATAGATTGGACTTCATTGAGCTACATAGTCTAGTGATGCAGAGATTTTCAACAACAACTCCTAAATGAATTGATTTAGTTCTCTGGGGAGACTTAAGGATTATGTTTAAAGAAACTGCAGATGATGATATTTGGATGAATCAAGAGAAATGGATTATTAAGAGTTGGACTTTCAATGAAAACTGTAGAGTACATATCTTGGCATTAGAAGATGGTATTAAAATTCACATCCTTGCAGAAAGAAGGTATCCACTTATAAGGGAAACTCTTGAGAGGATGATGGAGTTGAGATTGACTGTTGAATCTGAAGGTGAAGCTGTTTTTGACCTGCACAGATTTATTGAAAAACAAATTGATGAGTTTGAAGGCCAAGATGGAAGTGAGAAGGATCTTTGAGTGTTGGTTTTCTGACCACACAACAAATGGTCATCAGTTCACCATGTCTAACAGACATCAAGAACTGGCTAGTCCAAAAGCAAACGGCTTTTGGTAAAGACTTCTCAAATCCGTTTACAGCTGATAGTTTGCTAAAAACTATATGGTTCTTAACTTACCATGCTTCACAGTAAAGAGTTGGCTAGTCCAAAGCAAACGGCTCATGGTAAAGACATCTCAAATCCGTTGATAGTTGGTAGTTTACTAAAAACTATATGGTTATCAGTGCACCATGTTATAGCAATGAAGCATTGGCTATTCCAGAGCAAACGACTACTGGTAAAGAAATATCAAATCCATTTATGGCTGGTAGTTTGCCAAAAACTACATAGCCAACTTAGTTGGTATTTTTGTTGTGTTGCTGAAAAGACTAAAAGCTAATCAAAGTTGAAGTATAAATGGTTGTAAAGTGTTTGGATACATCCTTCTGGTGTTCAAGAAGCTCAAGATGAAGAAACATGAAGGTTGACAAGTAAACATCATGTTTAGGGGAGGATTGTTGGGTTTTAGAAGTCTTTACAACTTACTGCTGTTGGTTCAACATTGGTGCTGCTAGTAAAGATTTAGTGCTGCTGAGAAAGATTGAAGAAAATAGAGTAAGTCTTTAGTACTGTTAGAGTATAGTTTGTTAGTAGTAAGTTAGTGCTGCTAGCATATAATAGTTAGTGCTGTTAGGAGATATGCATAAGTTAAATTAGGAATAGATATGCATTATCTCCTCACGCGTTTTGTAAGCCCATTAGGGTTTTTCTTGGTGTATAAAAGGAACCCTAGGCATAGTCAATAGAAATAGATCAATAAAGATCAATTAGCAATCATAGCTCGTAACCTAGTACGATTCAAGTTATAATATAAAGTGTGAGTTTAATAGAAGATCTATTGTGTTTACTTAATATTGTTCTTCTTAGCATTGTTGATTAGTTTCCGCATAATCAATAGTTTTCAATCAGTGTTTCATTATTGTTGCTTTGGATTTATCTAAAGTAACAAACCCTTTGCAAGCTAAAGGTTCAAGATCTATTCAGTAAGGGATCCAACAAGTGGTATCAGAGCTTGTGTGGAAACTTTGATTAAGAAGAACTCCATTATTTGAAGTAGATTTACAATCAAACCAGGAAGATGACATAACAAGACTCTCCTCCACCAACTATAACAGCAATGAAAAGCCCTATCATCAAGAAGGGAGAATATGATATTTGGATCATGAGAATGCGATAATATATCTGCCATACAGATCATAACCTATGGGATATAATTGTCGATGGCGATCTCCAAAAAGAGGCTGCACCAGCAGGAGAACATTCTAGTCCTCCTGCAAAAAAGAATCAAGAAAGAGTTAAGAGCATCTTGCTGTTAGCAATACCTGATGAATATCTCCTTAAGTTTCATAATGTTCCAGATGCTAAATCTCTTTGGGCTGTAATCAAATTAAGATTTAGAGGAAATGATAAATCTAAAAAGATGCAAGGGAATGTTTTAAAACATTAGTTTGAAAACTTTACCACTGCACTAAATGAAAGTCTGGATAAGGCTTATGATAGGTTCCAAAAACTCATAAGTCAATTAGAGGTTGATGCTGCTCCAGTATCAAAGGAATATATCAACCAAAAGTTCCTAAGAAGTCTTCCTCCTTTATGAAGTCAAATTGCTTTAATCATGAGAAATAAGCCAGACATAGACCAGACTGATATTGATGATCTCTACAACAACCTTAGGGTCTATGAAGATGATATGAAAAGGCCTTCAAGTTCCATAACTAATTCTTAAAACTTGGCTTTTCTTTCTTTTGAGAACACAAGCAGCACTAATGAAGTTAGTACTGCTAGTGGAAATTTTAGAGTTAATACTGCTGGAGGAACTAGTTCTACAAGTCAGGTTTTATCTACTCCAGGTGCTGATGAAGTAGTATGCTCTTTCTTTGCACAACAAACAATGAGTCCTCCACTTGATAATGAGGATTTGTAGCAGATTGATCAAGATGACTTGGAAGAATTAGATATTAGATGGCAAGCAGCCATGTTGACTGTTAGGGTGCAGAGATTCATTCAGAAGACAGGAAGGAACTTGGATTTCAAAGGAAAACAACCTGTTACCTTTGATAAGTCAAATGTTGAATGCTACAACTGTCACAGAAAAGGGCACTTTGCTAAGGAATGCAAATCAGGAAGGAACCAAAGGAAAAGATCTTATGGTGATAATGGCAAGAGGAATGCAACAAAAAAATGAATCATCATCACAAGCACTGGTAGCTCAAGATGGTCTAGGAGGCTATGAATGGAGCAATGATTTTGATGAACCAGTTAATTATGCTTTGATGGCCATCTCCTCCTTAAGCTCATCAAGTTCTTCTGACA